>NW_025559630.1:0-24227 GCF_020424385.1 Procambarus clarkii
CGTCGAGTTTAAAAAGCATCGGGTCTGGCTCCGCTGGTGCCGGAGCAGAAGAGGCAGAGGAAGGTTTCTTGGGTGTGTTTCCCGTGATTATGAAGACCCTGTTGAGCAGTTGGAGGATGACATTGTTGTGGTGGTGGAGGATGTGGTTGACCCGGAGTAGGGACGGGGAAAACGTTGCTCTCTTGTTGCTACCGGTGTGCGGGCCTCCGTATGTAGATGGGTCTCGGTGGGGGGTTGTTGAGCCTAGTGCCGGTGATCGTGAGGGCACTTAACGGTTGGTGCTTAAGAGAGGGTCTGTGCCCTCTCCTTTTGGGGATTCCGCCTCTTCGTGCGCCCCCTCCCTGCTTCTCGGGTTTCAAGGAACATTTATCGTCCTGACGTCCTGATTTCCATATTAATTGTCGGATGACAATTAATATGCCGCCTGATGCGTTGTATCCTGTCTTTTACCCGTGAGTTTGCGGCTGCGTCACCATTTTTTAAAGTTCATGAGCGTTTCTTTTCTCCTGTTTATTTTGAATGGCTGGTTGTGTGAAGTATATGGTGTTAAGTTTTTTTTTTTTTTAAGGAGGCCCTGAGTTGAAGTCTGCCTTTACATGTCATGTTACAGGGCGGTGTTCGACGTTGCCATGTGAATTGCAATATTTTTTTCCTCTTGCCATTGTGATGGTTGGCCCCTTTTGTATATGGGACCTTAATTCTGTGTGCGAGTGTTTCTGTCGCAGGGTGCGGTGGTGTTTCTCCCGCTTTGCTCACTACGACGTGGGGGTGGGCGGTCCGGGGCTCTGCTAACACTCGGCTGCTAGGGGCTCAAAAGGCCCAAATACTCAGCCCCTCCGACTCCCTGGATTCACCGGAGTCTCCTTGGTCACACAAGATAGGACCAACAATGCCCACCTCCGCAGGTCTTTGCTTCCACCACAAAGGGGTGCCACTGATTCACCCTGGAAGCCCTTCAGTCAACCACGGGGAAACTGCTGTTAACAGTTCCGGCCTAGACCCGTGGGGGAGTGAAGGAAGACTCAGGCTTACCTATAACCATAACCTCCCTGAGTCTTGCCCGCCAGACAAAAAAAAAGGTTGCAGGAACTCCTTTCCCGCCTGTCTTCTCTATCTTCCTCTTAGCAAGGTCGCCAGCTGGGTTATTATACCTGCACCCCAGCAATGCAGTTCAGTGGGTGTATCATATATCGTTTGTAGCCAGAAATGTATGCTCATAGAGAAATATCACAAATGGAGGCACACTCAAACACAGTAATAAAATGTGTGGATTTACTGACGCAAATTACATGAACACACACACACAATCACAAGTAATACATGGATATGGAATATGGATGATGAGTCTGGAGATCGTCAGCCTCTTCTTCCACGACCTCCAACACTCCTTCAAATGGGCAGGAAGACAGGAGTCTCACACTCTCACAGGAGGGCCTCTTCACCACGTCGGCACCTCTTCTTCACTGTCCTGCCATCCATACACACTGTCCTCTCTGACAGTCCTGGACACAAGCTGCATTGCAGCCTATTCTACCATTAAAGCAATAAAGTCTTGCTGCCACATACACAAGTAAATATTGTGGCCTAACTAGCCTACTCATACAAGGGGTAATGGGAGGGAAAAATGATCTACCTTACACTCCTGGCTCACGACGCCTGTCCCTCGATGGTGTGATGGTCCCACGCTTCCTTGGGTCGATCCTCGACGATCCAGGGCGTTCCACAGGTCCTCAGGTGTCGTGAAGCCTTCGCGTCGTCGCCGTTCCAATCCCTGAGGTTCAGCTGCCCCAATCCTGGTTCATCGATGGGCGCTGAGCTAATCACTATTTTTCCCCACACTCGCCTCTCCCACAGGGCGTCGCTCCTTGTCCTAGGCACTGTGTCGTCCTTCCAAGATTCTCAGTGGATGTGACCCCAGTCACAGCTAGCTTGCTCGCCCACCTTCCAGACCTCAACGTCCAGCCAGCGGCGCCGCCCAGCGTCGTCGCCGCTATTTTCAAGTTTGGGCACTTCTCTGCTCACTGAACTTGGTTCCTCTTTGGCTTCCCAGAAGCGCAGGGTCTCCAATAACTATGTTGGCGGCGATGGTCAGCTCAATCCACTGGACAAGGCTTGCAGAGCCTCCAATTCTTGAGAGCAGACCGAGGTGCGTCCTGTCGCTTCCACGGTCAGTACAACTCTGACGTTGGCGCCGCCCGGGGCACTCGGTGACGTCATGGCGGGCCCTGATTTGTCGCCCGCGACCTACGTCGGCCAATCCGCGATCGGCATAGTGTCCCTTCCACAAGGTCATATCTGCCGTAGGGGATACTGTTTCATTTTATAACAGGGCGCCAATTTTCCTTTATTTACAACTTATAATATAACCTCCTTCCATAAAATGGCAGCCAGTCTGGTCGCCACATATATCATTAGACTCCCTGAACCTCAGAGAATCAGTAGGGAGAGCTGATATGACTCTTTAAGCCGGCAAACGAAAGAAATAGGAGAGGGCACCGTAACATACCCCTCCCCTTAAAATAAGAGTCATATCGGTTAGTAAATCCGGGAGAGGGCATCTGCCACCACATTCTCCCTTCCTTTAATGTGCCTGATTTCTAGCCAGTACTCTTGGAACAGTAGGGCCCATCTTGTCAGCCTTTGGTTCGTGTTCTTCATCCTATGCACGAACGTCAAGGGGTTATGATCGGTGAACACTTGCACCGGTCTAGTACCTCCACCCACATAGATGTCAAAATGTTTCAGCGCCAGGATCAGGGCCAAGGCTTCCTTTTCCACTGTACTATAAGCCCTCTGGTACTTTTCGAATTTCTTCGAGTAGAATGCCACTGGACGGTGGACTCCGTCCTTCTCTTGAGCTAACATGGCTCCAATTCCCACGTCGCTAGCGTCAACGTATAAGATAAAGTCTGACTCAAAGTCGGGCGAAATCAGCACTGGCGCTTCAGTCAACAACTTCTTAGTCTTCTCGAAGGACTCCTGGCATGCTTCCCCCCACTTCCATCTAACGTTCTTAGATAGCAATTCAGTCAGAGGGTGTGCCACTGTCGAGAAGTTATTGCAAAATCCTCTATAGTATCCAACCATCCCTAAATATCGTAACAATTCCTTTCTCGTTCTGGGATTCGGATATTCTTTGATTGCCATCACTTTCTTGTCTACTGGAGTCACTTCCCCTTGACCCACGACGAAACCTAAGTATTCTAATCGGGCCTTCCCGAATTCGCTTTTGGCCAGATTAACGGTCAGGTTCGCTTCTTCCAACCGTTGGAATAACTCCGTCAGTCGATTCATGTGTCGTTTCCAGCTATCGGCGTACACCACTATATCATCTATATACACGGCGCAGCCTTCCATCCCTCTTAGCACTTCGTTCATCATCCTCTGAAAACAACTTCCGCTGTTCTTCATACCAAAGGGAAGCACTTTGTACTGGTACAATCCGTCTGGAGTAGCAAACGCTGAGATCTTTCTCGCACTCGGCGACAAAGGGATTTGATAATACCCTTTCAGCAGGTCGACCTTGGTGACGAACCTTGCTTTTCCTACTTGGTCGACGCAATCACTTACTCGGGGCATCGGGTGAGAATCTGACACGGTTATGGCATTCACTTTACGATAGTCAGTGCAAAAACGATATGATCCGTCACTCTTCTTGACCAGCACACAGGGCGAGCTCCACTCACCGTTGCTGGGCTCAGCGAGATCATTCGCTAGCAGATATTCCACCTCCTGTCGCATGATCTTCCTCTTCTCGGGACTCACCCGATAAGCACTCTGCTTGATTGGCTTTCCTCCGCACACGTCCACCTCGTGCACCACACTCTTGTGCCGTCGGGGCACATCCGTGAAAAGCGACTTGTTCCTTCTTATCAGGGTCACTAGTTCTTTCCTTTTCTCTTTATCCAGATGACGCAGCCTGTCTTCTAGGTGTGTCAAACTCTCTGTATTCGACAGGCGCGTACCATCGGCACGGGCCCACTTTCTCTCCTCCGCTGGCAACACCTGGTCCATCTCCATACACAGAACCAATTTCCCTTCTCGCGACTGTGTTGCTCCATTCACTCCTGCACTCTCTTGTTCCTCTGGGAAGTATGGCTTTAAACGATTGATATGACACACCTGTGTCTTGTTAGGGCGATTCGGCTTGCTGATCTCATAACTTACAGGACCCACACGCCGAATAACCGAGTATGGACCACCAAAGCGTGATTCCGTCACTCTACCCCTCCCAGGTAGCAACATCATCACTCTGGCTCCTGCCTCGAACTCCCTTGGGACAGCCTTCTTGTCGTACCAGATCGACATCTTCTCTTGCGCTGTCTTCAAGTGATCAGCAGCCAGCTCCTTCGCCGTTTTCAATCGTTCATGGAATCTTCGCACATACTCTTCCACTGTCACTAATGTCTTCTCCGCCGTCATCCGCTCCTTCAGCATCAACAACGGGCTCCTTACTTCGTGCCCAAACACTAGCTGGAATGGAGAGAATCCCAGAGACTCAACTATAGCATCTCGGATCGCGAACAGGGCTGGACAGACAGCCTCATCCCATTCCGCTCCCTGTTCAGCACAATACACTCTTAAGATGGTCTTCAGAGTTGAATGGAACCTCTCAATCGCTCCCTGTGATTGAGGTCTATAAGGAGACGATCGTAGTTGGGCTATTCCCCAGCTCGCAATAGCCTGCCTAAACCACCTCGATTGGAAAACACTTCCACAGTCGGACTGGATCTCCTTGGGCACACCTACCCAAGCAAAGAACCGCTGAAGGTGTCCCATGACGCATTTCGATGTCACCTTCCGCACTGGGATCGCCTCCGGAAATCTCGTCGAAGCACACATGATAGTCAATAAGTAATTGTTCCCTTTTCTTGTCTTAGGTAGTGGTCCCACGACGTCGATTATTAAGCGCTCAAACGCCTGGCCAAATGCTGGAACTGGAACTAAAGGTGCTTTCGGGATGGCAGGGACGTTCTTCCCCGCTCTCTGGCACGGGAAACACGTCTTGCAAATTCTTCTTACATCCGCGTCCATGCCCGGCCAATAAAAATGTTCCCGAAGCCTGCCTAAAGTCTTGGTAACTCCCAAGTGACCCGCGGGATCCACTGTGTGTGCAAGCTTTAGCACCGCGCATCTGTACTGAGCTGGCACCACCACCTGATGCCTCACTCTCAGCATATCATCGCCCGCTTTGGCCCTAACCGGCCTCCAATGCCTCATTAGCACTCCCTTCTCCACGAAGAAATGAGTCGGTGACTTGGGTCCAGCGAGACCTCCTTCCGCATCCCGTACCAACTCAGGAAACTCTTCCTTTTGCAGCTCACCTAGACGGGTGCGGTCAATTCCTAGAGGACTGGTGAGAGTAACCTGGACACTCGTATCCGGCGCTTCCTCACCTGTCGCTTGTCCTCTGGCCTCTTCTCGGAACAAATGATCGAGCCCCAGGTACCCCGGCATGTTCTCTTCGGCGTGACTGGATCCGCTCACATCACCTTCATTGACGTCTCGTCCTGACGTCACTGCGCATACCGGAAATGCCACTCTCGCAATTTCCATTTCGCCACTACTGGCGCCCGTCTTGCTGCACTGTCGATAGGACTCTACACACTCCTCACCCTTAATCAAATTCGGGAGAACACATCCCCCACAGGAATCATTTCCTAGGATCACCTGAGCGTCCATCCTCGGCAGCAAAGCACAGACCCCTGCCAAGAGAGTCTGACAACCATAGTCTGAATTAAGAGTCACCCTATGGAGGGGCATCCGCACTTGTCCCCCCAACGTCCTTATCAGGGCCTCCCCTGTACTGGAACTTCTATAGTCCTCGGGGAAGAGGGATTCACTAACAAGGGTGAAGTCGGACCCAGTGTCCCTCAGCATCCTCGCTGGCACAGGATCAGCTCCCCTTATCTTCACCGTCCCCTCACACACAAAGGGGTGGATCCTCTTCTCCCTCATCACCGGCATATCACCTGAATAATCGTTGGCTTCTCCGCTTTCCATCCTAGCGAAAGCCACGTTTCCACCGTGCCTGGGGCGACCGCACTCCCTTGCAAGGTGTCCTCGTCCCCCACAGTTGTAACACCGACCGCCTCTCCTAGGCGATCCTCTACCAGTCCTCCTGGTAGCGCCAATGGTAGAGGTTCCCTGAGTCCACCTAGGACTCTCTGTCGTCGGTTCCCGGGCAGCAGCACTCGCTCCCGAGCTACGTCCACTGCTCACAGGTTGGGGCTTCCTCCCCGCGTCCCTTGAGCACTTGGACTGGGTTACCTCATTGGGTACACTACTTTTGGGAGAGTCCCCATCCATCCTCGCTCCTCCTGAACTCCTAAGGTTCCCTCCCGACCTGGGGTAAGGCGAGTGTCTGGGCGGCCCCTCCCTCCTGATATGTAGTGCCTCCTCCAGCATGTCGGCTCGATTCGCTGCAGCCTTCAGGTCCTTAATACCTGCTTCTCTCACCCTTACTCGCAACTCAGGATGGAGCACCGACATGAACTTCTCCATCACTATCAGTCGTTTAACATCATCCACCGACTCCGCTTCCTCCGCCTTCAACCATCGTAGGAATTTCCGCTCCATCTCCCTGGCGGTCTCGGCGTAAGTCTTTCCCGACGCTCTTGTACACTCTCTGAACCGCTTCCGGTACATCTCCGGAGTCAGCCGGAATGAGTGGAGAACCGCATTCTTAATCGCGTCATAACTAGTACACTCCTCTAGGTCCAGCATGTTATAGGCTTCCCGGGCCTCTCCAGTCAACCTGCCCTGGACCAGAGCAGCCCAATCATCTTCCGGCCACTCCTTCAGAGTCGCTATCCGTTCAAAGTGTTCGAAGAACGCCTCAGCTTCTTGTGGTTCGAACGTAGGTAAGTCACGTTCCCTTACCTTGAGGTCATCCCGCCGTGCAGGTAGTGAGGGCAGACCACGTTCAACGCGACGCAATTCGACTTCTTTCTTTGCCTTTATCTCCTCCAGTCGCAGTCGTCTCTCTCCTTCTTCTCGCTGCAGCCGAGCTTCTCGCTCCTCTCGCTGCAGCTGCAGCCGTGCTTCTCGCTCCTCTCGCTGCAGCTGGGCTTCCAGTTGCATCTTCATTATTTCCAGTTGCAGGCTCCTCTTACTACAGCTGGACCTTCCACTGCTCCCATGTTCACTGTGAATTCTCTCCACACTGGTAGGCGCTTGGGGGGGCCCTAGTCGGGACGGTTCACCTTGCGACGGCTCTCCTCGGGACGGCTCCTCTTGAGATGGCTCCTCTCCCGTCGCTTCCTCTCGAGCTGTGAGCTGTGCCATGATCTCTATCCTTCGCTCCGCTACCTTAGTCGTCCTCAACCTGATCCCAAAGTGGTTTGCCACTTGTTGGAGCTGGGCCTTGGTACACTCCTCTAAAATTCTCTCGTCCCTTGTGTCAATAAATTTCTTTACTTTGTCTTCCTCCATCTCTATATCAACAAGCATACACGACAGCACAGACAAGTTAGTAGGCACTAATTTCACCGTTTCAGTCCCTTAGCTGGTTGAGTAACAGTACCACCAAATTCACTGGCCACACTGTATTAGTACCCTGGCAACACTTGTCTTGAAATTTGGTCCACACTGTAGCTTGATCCGCGCTTCCTGGCGAAGTTCCCAGTTCTTGGCTACTGGGGTTCGAATCCTGGCAAGGTCGCCAGTTCTCTTGTCACGTGGGGGTGGGCGGTCCGGGGCTCTGCTAACACTCGGCTGCTAGGGGCTCAAAAGGCCCAAATACTCAGCCCCTCCGACTCCCTGGATTCACCGGAGTCTCCTTGGTCACACAAGATAGGACCAACAATGCCCACCTCCGCAGGTCTTTGCTTCCACCACAAAGGGGTGCCACTGATTCACCCTGGAAGCCCTTCAGTCAACCACGGGGAAACTGCTGTTAACAGTTCCGGCCTAGACCCGTGGGGGAGTGAAGGAAGACTCAGGCTTACCTATAACCATAACCTCCCTGAGTCTTGCCCGCCAGACAAAAAAAAAGGTTGCAGGAACTCCTTTCCCGCCTGTCTTCTCTATCTTCCTCTTAGCAAGGTCGCCAGCTGGGTTATTATACCTGCACCCCAGCAATGCAGTTCAGTGGGTGTATCATATATCGTTTGTAGCCAGAAATGTATGCTCATAGAGAAATATCACAAATGGAGGCACACTCAAACACAGTAATAAAATGTGTGGATTTACTGACGCAAATTACATGAACACACACACACAATCACAAGTAATACATGGATATGGAATATGGATGATGAGTCTGGAGATCGTCAGCCTCTTCTTCCACGACCTCCAACACTCCTTCAAATGGGCAGGAAGACAGGAGTCTCACACTCTCACAGGAGGGCCTCTTCACCACGTCGGCACCTCTTCTTCACTGTCCTGCCATCCATACACACTGTCCTCTCTGACAGTCCTGGACACAAGCTGCATTGCAGCCTATTCTACCATTAAAGCAATAAAGTCTTGCTGCCACATACACAAGTAAATATTGTGGCCTAACTAGCCTACTCATACAAGGGGTAATGGGAGGGAAAAATGATCTACCTTACACTCCTGGCTCACGACGCCTGTCCCTCGATGGTGTGATGGTCCCACGCTTCCTTGGGTCGATCCTCGACGATCCAGGGCGTTCCACAGGTCCTCAGGTGTCGTGAAGCCTTCGCGTCGTCGCCGTTCCAATCCCTGAGGTTCAGCTGCCCCAATCCTGGTTCATCGATGGGCGCTGAGCTAATCACTATTTTTCCCCACACTCGCCTCTCCCACAGGGCGTCGCTCCTTGTCCTAGGCACTGTGTCGTCCTTCCAAGATTCTCAGTGGATGTGACCCCAGTCACAGCTAGCTTGCTCGCCCACCTTCCAGACCTCAACGTCCAGCCAGCGGCGCCGCCCAGCGTCGTCGCCGCTATTTTCAAGTTTGGGCACTTCTCTGCTCACTGAACTTGGTTCCTCTTTGGCTTCCCAGAAGCGCAGGGTCTCCAATAACTATGTTGGCGGCGATGGTCAGCTCAATCCACTGGACAAGGCTTGCAGAGCCTCCAATTCTTGAGAGCAGACCGAGGTGCGTCCTGTCGCTTCCACGGTCAGTACAACTCTGACGTTGGCGCCGCCCGGGGCACTCGGTGACGTCATGGCGGGCCCTGATTTGTCGCCCGCGACCTACGTCGGCCAATCCGCGATCGGCATAGTGTCCCTTCCACAAGGTCATATCTGCCGTAGGGGATACTGTTTCATTTTATAACAGGGCGCCAATTTTCCTTTATTTACAACTTATAATATAACCTCCTTCCATAAAATGGCAGCCAGTCTGGTCGCCACATATATCATTAGACTCCCTGAACCTCAGAGAATCAGTAGGGAGAGCTGATATGACTCTTTAAGCCGGCAAACGAAAGAAATAGGAGAGGGCACCGTAACAGTATGCATGTCCTGTTGTGCAGTTCGGAGGCGTCTTCCATCCTTGCATGTTCTGGCTGTGCTGGGTGTTTGTTGTGTCTGGTATGGTTTTAGTTAATTGTTTCGTCTACTCCTTGTGTAGTTCAAACAAAGTTCTGGAGTTTGTGTTCCTTCAGTTCTATTGTGTGCCTGTATCCGTTGCAGGGGGTCACAGACTTTTCTAAAATCAAATATTACATTCTTAACTCTGCTCTCCTCTCATTATACTACGCGCTAGTCTATCCCTAACTTGCATACGGTATCTGTGCATGGATTTCAACCTCTGCAAACCATCTCAACCGTATCATCACCCACAAAAAATCGGCTATCTGAACAATAACAAACTCTGTTTTCAGACAACATCCCTAAACATATTGAACATAAACACACTCCACACATTTTTTTGTGCCATTTTGATTTACAAGAACCCTGTTCTTAAATGCAAATCCTGATCTGAAACTCTTCCTTGACAAATGTAATAATTAAATTGCTTTCTTTATTATGCACCCCATACCCGTCCCGTGGGCGGTTGAGGAAGGGGTTGCAGAGGAACATAATGGGTTCAGGAAATGAACCCCATAGTTCATTTAGCAAAGCAAGTGACAATCTTTTGAAGCTAGATACACAATTGTTAATGTTATATATATATATATATATATGTCGTACCTAGTAGCCAGAATGCACTTCTCGGCCTACTATGCAAGGCCCGATTTCCCTAATAAGCCAAGTTTTCCTGAATAAATATATTTTCTCTAATTTTTTTTCTTATGAAATGATAAAGCTACCCATTTCATTATGTATGAGGTCAATTTTTTTATTGGAGTTAAAATTAACGTAGATATATGACCGAACCTAACCAACCCTGCCTAACCTAACCTAACCTATCTTTATAGGTTAGGTTAGGTTAGGTAGCCGAAAAAGTTAGGTTAGGTTAGGTTAGGTAGTCGAAAAGCAATTAATTCATGAAAACTTGGCTTATTAGGCAAATTGGGCCTTGCATAGTAGGCTGAGAAGTGCGTTCAGGCTACTAGTACGACATATATATATATATATATATATATATATATATATATATATATATATATATATATATATATATATATATATATATATATATATATATATATATATATATATATATATATATATATATATATATATATATATATATATATATATATAATATATATATATATATATATATATATATATATATATATATATATATATATATATATATATATATATATATATATATATATATATATATATATATATATATATATATATATATATATATATATATATATATATATATATATATATATATGTCGTACCTAGTAGCCAGAACGCACTTGTCAGCCTACTATGCATGGCCCGATTTGCCTAATAAGCCAAGTTTTACTGAATTAATATATTTTCTCTAATTTTTTTCTTATGAAATGATAAAGCTACCCATTTCATTATGAATGAGGTCAATTTTTTTTATTGAAGTTAAAATTAACATAGATATATGACCGAACCTAACCAACCCTACCTAACCTAACCTAACCTATCTTTATAGGTTAGGTTAGGTTGGGTAGCCGAAAAAGTTAGGTTAGGTTAGGTTAGGTAGGTTAGGTATTCGAAAAACAATTATTTCATGAAAACTTGGCTTATTAGGCAAATCGGGCCATGCATAGTAGGCTGAGAAGTGCGTTCTGGCTACTAGGTACGACATATATATATATATATATATATATATATATATATATATATATATATATATATATATATATATATAGAAGGGAGTACCACCTCTGGCTGGAAGAAGGGGGACCCATAGCCTCGGAGGAAACCACGCATAACGCATTAGAGGGAATGTTTAGATCCCCTCCAATACAGTTTCTGTGTGCTTTTCTCCTACCACCCCCTTCCTTTTTATTTTTTGTGCTTTATTATGCATTTGATGGTTACAAGATATACATGGGTTGATACAAAAATAATAATGCAAAAGGGTGCTTAAAGGTTATGGATCTCTTGAAAAACACAACAATGGGAAACATTGATGAATGTCACAGACGGGTTCGATCATTGTTGCAAGTCAAACACTTCTTCGAATTCCTCTGAAGTTGGACTAGTGCCCAAGACGCAACAGACATATTCCTTCTGAATCGCAACACTGAGGCGCTGGAACAAGAAACTTTTTGCTCTCTGGTCTTTTGTAGCGCTGATCAATTTGTCCCCCAATTCCTTCAGGAACTTCAATGCACATTTTCCCCACGAACCGAGGGTCTCCGAGCCGATCGCAACAAAGCTGTAGCAGTGTGCTAGACCTCTATATTTAATAATTTTCTGCGATTCCCTGAAAGAAGCAGCACCACCGCTTTCACGTGTGCTGTAGTGGAGGTAGGTACTGGCCAGTGTGGCAGCGCACGTGTAGTCCCATACCACTTGCTTACCATCCTTCCAAGGTAGCAAGGTGACCCCATCAGGGCGCTTCTGAGGGTCGTTAGGTCTGGATAAGTGTGGTTCTCTTTGTGCCGGGCAGCGGGCTGTGGCGAGGCTCCTCTTGATGATGTCGTTGACTTCTTCATGTCTTGCAATTTTACCCTGTGATTTACGACATACCAGACCATGACGACCATATTGGTCTGCCATCGCAGTTCCGCAGATGCACCTATGTTCGGTGAGGATGGGGGGGGCAAGGCGAAGGGCAACTCCAGTGCGGAGAGCGTCATGACTGAGGCGAGTTCCCAGGGCTGCATTGGGCACAGCAAATAAGAAATGCCCGGCGTGGGGTGCTGTTACCGCTAGGAGGCGGGCTTGTTTTCAGCATCAGCGTTGTCAATCATTGCTGTGACAGTCTTTTCCATTATGGGGCTATCCCAGTGGGCCTGCTTGTGGTCTTTTGGGACTTGTGGTCGGGGTTGAGGGTGTGCAATGGTGTCCCATTGTCTGGCTGCTTCGATGAACGTTTGATCATGAGTTCCCGCTGTCTATCTCATACGCTCTGGTAGGATCTGCCCTACCAATTCGTTGGCTGCTGTACATGAGGATAAGAATACTGGAAGTGCTACCTCAGTTGCCTTTCGTATGCCTATCCCTCCAAATCTCACTGGTAGTGTTGCTTGGTCCCACTGACTGTCATCTAAATCTAGGTTGAGCGCCTTCCTGAATATTGACCTGAGGAGCTCATCATATTGATGTAGAAGTGGGTTGCCAAAAGTTGGTGCACACCTTAAGAAGTATGTTAGCCTGGGCAAGGTAAGGCACTTTGTGAGAAGGTAGAGGGCATCGTGGGAGTCCAAATCCCCAATTCTCTCTTCCATCCTCTTTAGGTCTCTAAATATATATATATATATATATATATATATATATATATATATATATATATATATATATATATATATATATATATATATATATATATATATATATATATATATATATATATATATATATATCATATATATATATATATATATATATATATATATATATATATATATATATATATATATGTATATATATATATGTCGTACCTAGTACCCAGAACGCACTTCTCGGCCTACTATGCAAGGCCCGATTTGCCTAATAAGCCAAGTTTTCATGAATTAATTGTTTTTCGACTACCTAACCTACCTAACCTAACCTAACCTAACTTTTTCGACAACCATACCTAACCTAACCTATAAAGATAGGTTAGGTTAGGTTAGGTAGGGTTGGTTAGGTTCGGTCATATATCTAAGTTAATTTTAACTCCAATAAAAACAAATTGACCTCATACATAATAAAATGGGTAGCTTTACCATTTCATAAGAAAAAAAATTGAGAAAATATATTAATTCAGGAAAACTTGGCTTATTAGGCAAATCGGGCCTTGCATAGTAGGCTGAGAAGAGCGTTCTGGCTACTAGGTACGACATATATATATATATATATATATATATATATATATATATATATATATATATATATATATGTCGTACCTAATAGCCAGAACGCACTTCTCAGCCTACTATTCAAGGCCCGATTTGCCTAATAAGCCAAGTTTTCATGAATAATGTTTTTTCGTCTACCTAACCTACCTAACCTAACCTAACCTAGCTTTTTTTGGCTACCTAACCTAACCTTACCTATAAATATAGGTTAGGTTAGGTTAGGTAGGGTTGGTTAGGTTCGGTCATATATCTACGTTAATTTTAACTCCAATAAAAAAAATTGACCTCATACATAGAGAAAAGGGTTGCTTTATCATTTCATAAGAAAAAAATTATAATAAATATATTAATTCAGGAAAACTAGGCTTATTAGGCAAATCGGGCCTTGAATAGTAGGCTGAGAAGTGAGTTCTGGCTACTAGGTACGACATATATATATATATATAATATATATATATATATATATATATATATATATATATATATATATATATTAGTATATTTTGGTAGCAGTCTTTCCTGTAGACATATATTATTAAATATGATCGAAAAAGTAAGATTAATAATTCTAACACGAATTTTCTCAATCTTTCGTACATTTCTTTTCACTGTTGGTGGTAATTCAAAAATCAATTCTCCAAAATTCATTTTTATTTCTAGTCTGACGCGACACTTGAGCGCGTTTCGTAAAACTTATTACATTTCAAAGACGTTAGTTTACACATACACAACTGAATAGAACTTACACATCTCCAATTTGTTAATGTCTACATTTGAGTGAGGTGGATGGGGTGAGGTGGTATTAATAGGGTAATAATTTCATCAACACAAGACAGAACACGAAACAATGGGTATTGAATGGAAGTGATTGTAGAAAGCCTATTGGTCCATATTTCTTGATGCTGCTATATTGGAGCGGAGTCTTGAGGTGGGTAGAATATAGTTGTGCATTAATTGGCTGTTGATGGCTGGTGTTGACTTTTTAATGTGTAGTGCCTCGCAAACGTCAAGCCGCCTGCTATCGCTGTATCTATCGATGATTTCTGTGTTGTTTACTAGCATTTCTCTGGCGATGGTTTGGTTGTGGGAAGAGATTATATGTTCCTTAATGGAGCCCTGTTGCTTATGCATCGTTAAACGCCTAGAAAGAGATGTTGTTGTCTTGCCTATATACTGGGTTTTGGGTTTTTTGAGACTTACAGTCCCCAAGATATATATATATATATATGCGAACAAGCCTGAATGGTCCCCAGGACAATATGCAATGGAAAACTCACACCCCAGAAGTGACTCGAACCCATACTCCCAGGAGCAACGCAACTGGTATGTACAAGACGCCTTAATCCACTTGACCATCACGACCGGACATAATGAGGTGATAGCCGAGGCTATTTGAACCACCCCACCGCCGGCACTCGGATAGTATTCTTGGGCATAGCATTTTACCAAATCACCTCATTCTTTGGGGCACACGTGAGGAACACAAATGCGAACAAGCCTGAATGGTCCCCAGGACAATATGCAATGGAAAACTCACACCCCAGAAGTGACTCGAACCCATACTCCCAGGAGCAACGCAACTGGTATGTACAAGACGCCTTAATCCACTTGACCATCACGACCGGACATAATGAGGTGATAGCCGAGGCTATTTGAACCACCCCACCGCCGGCACTCGGATAGTATTCTGGGCATAGCATTTTACCAAATCACCTCATTCTTTGGGGCACACGTGAGGAACACAAATGCGAACAAGCCTGAATGGTCCCCAGGACAATATGCAATGGAAAACTCACACCCCAGAAGTGACTCGAACCCATACTCCCAGGAGCAACGCAACTGGTATGTACAAGACGCCTTAATCCACTTGACCATCACGACCGGACATAATGAGGTGATAGCCGAGGTTATTTGAACCACCCCACCGCCGGCACTCGGATAGTATTCTTGGGCATAGCATTTTACCAAATCACCTCATTCTTTGGGGCACACGTGAGGAACACAAATGCGAACAAGCCTGAATGGTCCCCAGGACAATATTCAGGCTTGTCCGCATTCAGGCTTGTTCGCATTTGTGTTCCTCACGTGTGCCCCAAAGAATGAGGTGATTTGGTAAAATGCTATGCCCAAGAATACTATCCGAGTGCCGGCGGTGGGGTGGTTCAAATAGCCTCGGCTATCACCTCATTATGTCCGGTCGTGATGGTCAAGTGGATTAAGGCGTCTTGTACATACCAGTTGCGTTGCTCCTGGGAGTATGGGTTCGACTCTCTTCTGGGGTGTGAGTTTTCCATTGCATATTGTCCTGGGTACCATTCAGGCTTGTTCGCATTTGTGTTCCTCACGTGTGCCCCAAAGAATGAGGTGATTTGGTAAAATGCTATGCCCAAGAATACTATCCGAGTGCCAGCGGTGGGGTGGTTCAAATAGCCTCGGCTATCACCTCATTATGTCCGGTCGTGATGGTCAAGTGGATTAAGGCGTCTTGTACATACCAGTTGCGTTGCTCCTGGGAGTATGGGTTCGAGTCACTTCTGGGGTGTGAGTTTTCCATTGCATATTGTCCTGGGGACCATTCAGGCTTGTTCGCATTTGTGTTCCTCACGTGTGCCCCAAAGAGTGAGGTGATTTGGTAAAATGCTATGCCCAAGAATACTATCCGAGTGCCGGCGGTGGGATGGTTGAAATAGCCTCGGCTATCACCTCATTATGTCCGGTCGTGATGGTCAAGTGGATTTAGGCGTCTTGTACATACCAGTTGCGTTGCTCCTGGGAGTATGGGTTCGAGTCACTTCTGGGGTGTGAGTTTTCCATTGCATATTGTCCTGGGGACCATTCAGGCTTGTTCGCATTTGTGTTCCTCACGTGTGCCCCAAAGAATGAGGTGATTTGGTAAAATGCTATGCCCAAGAATACTATCCGAGTGCCGGCGGTGGGGTGATTCAAATAGCCTCGGCTATCACCTCATTATGTCCGGTCGTGATGGTCAAGTGGATTTAGGCGTCTTGTACATACCAGTTGCGTTGCTCCTGGGAGTATGGGTTCGAGTCACTTCTGGGGTGTGAGTTTTCCATTATATATATATATATATATATATATATATATATATATATATATATATATATATATATATATATATATATGTCGTACCTAGCAGCCAGAACGCACTTCTCAGCCTACTATGCAAGGCTCAATTTGCCTAATAAGCCAAGTTTTCCTGAATTAATATATTTTCTCTAATTTTTTTCTTATGAAATGATAAAGCTACCCATTTCATTATGCATGAGGTAATTTTTTTTTTATTGGAGTTAAAATTAACGTAGATATATGACCGAATCTAACCAACCCTACCTAACCTAACCTAACCTATCTTTATAGGTTAGGTTAGGTTAGGTAGCCGAAAAAGTTACGTTAGGTTAGGTAAGTAGGTTAGGTAGTCGAAAAAACATTAATTCATGAAAACTTGGCTTATTAGGCAAATCGGGCCTTGCATAGTAGGCTGAGAAGTGCGTTCTGGCTACTAGGTACGACATATAATAATATATATATATATATATATATATATATATATATATATAATATATATATATATATATATATATATATATATTATATATATATAATATATATATATATATATATATATATATATATATATATATATATATATATATATATATATATATATATATATATATATATATATATATATATATATATATATATATATATATATATATATATATATATATATATATATATATATATATATATATATATATATATATATATATATATATATATATATATATATATATATATATATATATATATATATACCACCAACAGTGAAAAGAAATGTACGAAAGAAAAAAATCTAAGAACCATGAAATCTAAGAAAAAATATAATCAATATATCTAAATCATGAAATATTTCGAGACTGAATTCTCTTGTAAACATTTTTCTAACGTGTTCCCGGCAGAGGAGGATGGGCGGGAAGACTGTGTTGCTGGTGGTGGCGGCGCTGATGGTGCTGACCCTGCGCGTCCAGGCTGACATCAACGCTGACGGTAAACCCTCTTAGCTTCACTACAGCTTCCTCACTCTCTTAGTTTCACTACAGCTCCCACACACTCTTAGCTTCACTACAGCTCCCTCACTCTCTTAGTTTCACTACAGCTTCCTCACTCTCTTAGCTTCACCACAGCTCCCTCACTCTCTTAGCTTCACTACAGCTCCCTCACTCTCTTAGTTTCACTACAGCTCCCTCACACTCTTAGCTTCACCACAGCTCCCTCACACCCTTAGCTTCACTACAGCTCCCTCACACTCTTAGCTTCACTACAGCTCCCTCACTCTCTTAGCTTCACCACAGCTCTCTCACTCTCTTAGCTTCACCACAGCTCCCTCAACCTCTTAGCTTCACCACAGCTCCCTCAACCTCTTAGCTTCACCACAGCTCCCTCACACCCTTAGCTTCACTACAGCTCCCTCACACTCTTAGCTTCACTACAGCTCCCTCACTCTCTTAGCTTCACCACAGCTCCCTCACTCTCTTAGCTTCACCACAGCTCCCTCCTTCTCTTACCTTCATTACAGCTCCCTCACACTCTTAGCTTCACCACAGCTCCCTCACTCTCTTAGCTTCACTACAGCTCCCTCACTCTCTTAGCTTCACCACAGCTCCCTCACTCTCTTAGCTTCACTACAGCTCCCTCACTCTCTTAGCTTCACCACAGCTCCCTCACTCTCCTAGCTTCATTACAGCTCCCTCACACTTTTAGCTTCACCACAGTTCCCTCACTCTCTTAGCTTCACTACAGCTCCCTCACTCTCTTAGCTCCACTACAGCTCCCTCACTCTCTTAGCTTCACTACAGCTCCCTCACTCTCTTAGCTTCACTACAGCTCCCTCACTCTCTTAGCTTCACTACAGCTCCCTCACTCTCATAGCTTCACTACAGCTCCCTTACCCTTTTAGCTTCACTACAGCTCCCTCACTCTCTTAGCTTCACTACAGCTCCCTCACTCTCTTAGCTTCACTACAGCTCCCTCACTCTCTTAGCTCCACTACAGCTCCCTCACTCTCTTAGCTTCACTACAGCTCCCTCACTCTCTTAGCTTCACTACAGCTCCCTCACTCTCTTAGCTTCACTACTGCTCCCTCACTCTCTTAGCTTCACTACAGCTCCCTCACTCTCTTAGCTTCACTACAGCTCCCTCACTCTCTTAGCTTCACTACAGCTCCCTCACTCTCTTAGCTTCACTACAGTTCCCTCACTCTCTTAGCTTCACTACAGTTCCCTCACTCTCCTAGCTTCACTACAGTTCCCTCGTTCGCTTAGCTTCACTACAGTTCATTTTCTCTGGGAACAAACTACCATATCTGTTCTAAAAGTGACTTTCATATGTTGTATTTGATGGTACAGATAAATGTTATGCAACATAAGATTATCTGGTAATTGAACTTCTGTCTGTAAGTGTGAAATATTTCACATAACTGTTACCTTCACTCGTGTTTCTTACAGTAACAATATCATATAATAAAAGAATGAAACAAGGGGCGAGAGATTGATCTACCAGTTCCCACCTCTGACTGCCGGCTGCAATGTATGACTGTTGCATGTGCAACCGGGGGTCGGAATCATAACCCCCATGTGCTGGCTGAGCAAAGTAATGCAAAAAATGATCTCTCCTGTTATTGTTGCCCAACCATTTGGGTTGGACCGTTGAGCGACTGTATCGCCTCATGCAGGTATTTGTTCTATCCCCGACCGTCCAAGTGGTTTTGTTTGATTGGTCACCATTCCTTCCCCCGTCTCATCACAAATCCTTATCTTGACCCCTTCCGAGTGCTATATAGTCGTAATAGCTTGGCGCTTTCCCCTGATAGTTCAATTCAAATTCTTGTTATTGGTTTGAGAGCTGTCGTGTTTGGAGTCTAATGACAGCTTACAATATAAACAACATTTTGATGTTAAAGACCGTCGTATGTCATGTCTGCTTGGAGATAGTTGAACGAATCTATATTCCTATATATTACGATCAAGCCATTTATAGTAATATAGTATATACCTATATATTACGATCAAGACATTTATAGTAATATAATATATTCTTAAATATTGCAAGATTTCAGTAAATAATAACTGAACTCCTGTGATGGCTAGTAACTCGGGTTCTCTTTCGTCTCTCACTCTCTCTAGGGTCTTAGTGTCTCCTTCTTCACAGATCCAATCACAAGTCATGGAAAAGTTATCAAAAACTGAGCAGTAACAAACACCACTAGACAAAACCATAACTAAATGTACTTAAATACTATGAACATGTAATTATATACAATATATATCTCATGGTGAACCCCGGCAAGAATGGTAGACAGTTGGTGTGGGACTCTACTTAAAAGTTAGATATATATACACACATACTAAAGGAATAGGGGTGGTAGGAGAAGAAAATATCAAAGTGTTCCGAGGGGACCCACAAGGATCCACAAGAGTACTCTTTATTTTCTTCTCCGAGGCTATGGGTTCCTACACTTGCACCAGACGTGGTACCCTTTTCTTATCTTCAATAAAAAAATATATAAATATATATAAATATATATATATATATATATATATATATATATATATATATATATATATATATATATATATATATATATATATATATATATATATATAAATATATATATATATATATATATATAATATATATATATATATATATATATATATATATATATATATATATATATATATATATATATATATATATATATATATATATATATATATATATATATTAGTATATTTTGGTAGCAGTCTTTCCTGTAGACATATATTATTAAATATGACCGAAAAAGTAAGATTAATAATTCTAACACGAATTTTCTCAATCTTTCGTACATTATGCTTCACTGTTGGAGGTAAATCAAAAATCACTTCTCCAAAATTCATTTTTATTCTAGTCTGACGCGACACGGGCGCGTTTCGTAAAACTTATTACATTTTCAAAGACTTCACAAATACACAACTGATTAGAACTTGCGTTTCCCTGATTTTATATCTACATTTGAGTGAGGTGGGAAGGGTGATGTGGCATTACATTTGAGTGAGGTGGGAAGGATGATGTGGCATTAACACAAGACAGAACACTAGAGGATATTAATAGGGTATTAAAAGTATCAACACAAGACAGAACAGAAACAATGGGTATTGAATAGAAGTGTTTGTAGAAAGCCTATTGGTCCATATTTCTTGATGCTTCTATATTGGAGCGGAGTCTTGAGGTGGGTAGAATATAGTTGTGCAATAATTGGCTGTTGATTGCTGGTGTTGACTTCTTGATGTGTAGTGCCTCGCAAACGTCAAGCCGCCTGCTATCGCTGTATCTATCGATGATTTCTGTGTTGTTTACTAGGATTTCTCTGGCGATGGTTTGGTTATGGGAAGAGATTATATGTTCCTTAATGGAGCCCTGTTGTTTATGCATCGTTAAACGCCTAGAAAGAGATGTTGTTGTCTTGCCTATATACTGGGTTTTTTGGAGCTTACAGTCCCCAAGTGGGCATTTGAAGGCATAGACGACGTTAGTCTCTTTTAAAGCGTTCTGTTTCGTGTCTGGAGAGTTTCTCATGAGTAGGCTGGCCGTTTTTCTGGTTTTATAGTAAATCGTCAGTTGTATCCTCTGATTTTTGTCTGTAGGGATAACGTTTCTATTAACAATATCTTTCAGGACCCTTTCCTCTGTTTTATGAGCTGTGGAAAAGAAGTTCCTGTAAAATAGTCTAATAGGGGGTATAGGTGTTGTGTTAGTTGTCTCTTCGGAGGTTGCATGGCTTTTCACTTTCCTTCTTATGATGTCTTCGATGAAACCATTGGAGAAGCCGTTATTGACTAGAACCTGCCTTACCCTACAGAGTTCTTCGTCGACTTGCTTCCATTCTGAGCTGTGGCTGAGAGCACGGTCGACGTATGCGTTAACAACACTCCTCTTGTACCTGTCAGGGCAGTCGCTGTTGGCATTTAGGCACATTCCTATGTTTGTTTCCTTTGTGTAGACTGCAGTGTGGAAACCTCCGCCCTTTTCCATGACTGTTACATCTAGAAAAGGCAGCTTCCCATCCTTTTCCGTCTCGTAAGTGAAACGCAGCACGGAACTCTGCTCAAATGCCTCCTTCAGCTCCTGCAGATGTCTGACATCAGGTACCTGTGTAAAAATGTCGTCAACATACCTGCAGTATATGGCCGGTTTCAAGTTCATGTCGACTAAGACTTTTTGCTCGATGGTACCCATGTAGAAGTTTGCAAACAGACACCTAGGGGAGAACCATGGCGACCCCATCTACTTGCTTATACATGTGCCCATCCGGGCTCAAGAAGGGTGCCTCTTTAGTACAAGCTTGGAGTAGTTTTCCTCAGAATACTTTTCTGCATGTCAGAGGAGTACAGGTTGGATCACGATAGACTCTGTCGGCTATCATTCCGATTGTCCTCGTCAACAGTACCTGTGGACGAGACAATCGGAATGATAGCCGACAGAGTGTATCGTGATCCAGCCTGTACTCCTCTTGACATGCCAGAAAGTATTCTGAGGAAACTACTCCAAGCTTGTACTAAAGAAGCACCCTTCTTGAGCCCGGATGGGCATATGTATAAGCAAGTAGATGGGGTCCGCTATGGGTTCTCCCCTAGGTGTCCTGTTTGCAAAACTTCTACATGGGTACCATCGCGCAAAAAGTCTTAGTCGACATGAACTTGAAACCGGCCATATACTGCAGGTATGTTTGACGACATTTTTACACAGGTACCTGATGTCATACATCTGCAGGAGCTGAAGGAGGCATTTGAGCAGAGTTCCGTGCTGCGTTTCACTTACGAGACGGAAAAGGATGGGAAGCTGCCTTTTCTAGATGTAACAGTCATGGAAAAGGGCGGAGGTTTCCACACTGCAGTCTACACAAAGGAAACAAACATAGGAATGTGCCTAAATGCCAACAGCGACTGCCCTGACAGGTACAAGAGGAGTGTTGTTAACGCATACGTCGACCGTGCTCTCAGCCACAGCTCAGAATGGAAGCAAGTCGACGAAGAACTCTGTAGGGTAAGGCAGGTTCTAGTCAATAACGGCTTCTCCAATGGTTTCACGCGAAGACATCATAAGAAGGAAAGTGAAAAGCCATGCAACCTCCGAAGAGACAACTAACACAACACCTATACCCCCTATTAGACTATTTTACAGGAACTTCTTTTCCACAGCTCATAAAACAGAGGAAAGGGTCCTGAAAGATATTGTTAATAGAAACGTTATCCCTACAGACAAAAATCAGAGGATACAACTGACTATTTACTATAAAACCAGAAAAACGGCCAGCCTACTCATGAGAAACTCTCCAGACACGAAACAGAACGCTTTAAAAAGAGACTAACGTCGTCTATGCCTTCAAATGCCCACTTGGGGACTGTAAGCTCCAAAAAACCCAGTATATAGGCAAGACAACAACATCTCTTTCTAGGCGTTTAACGATGCATAAACAACAGGGCTCCATTAAGGAACATATAATCTCTTCCCATAACCAAACCATCGCCAGAGAAATCCTAGTAAACAACACAGAAATCATCGATAGATACAGCGATAGCAGGCGGCTTGACGTTTGCGAGGCACTACACATCAAGAAGTCAACACCAGCAATCAACACCAATTATTGCACAACTATATTCTACCCACCTCAAGACTCCGCTCCAATATAGAAGCATCAAGAAATATGGACCAATAGGCTTTCTACAAACACTTCTATTCAATATCCATTGTTTTGTGTTCTGTCTTGTGTTGATACTTTTAATACCCTATTAATATCCTCTAGTGTTCTGTCTTGTGTTAATGCCACATCATCCTTCCCACCTCACTCAAATGTAATGCCACATCACCCTTCCCACCTCACTCAAATGTAGATATAAAATCAGGGAAACGCAAGTTCTAATCAGTTGTGTATTTGTGAAGTCTTTGAAAATGTAATAAGTTTTACGAAACGCGCCCGTGTCGCGTCAGATTAGAAATAAAATGAATTTTGGAGAAGTGATTTTTGATTTACCTCCAACAGTGAAGCATAATGTACGAAAGATTGAGAAAATTCGTGTTAGAATTATTAATCTTACTTTTTTCGGTCAATATTTAATAATATATATCTATATATATGAATATATACCAAATATACTAGATATTAGATAATATATATATATATATATATATATATATATATAATATAATATATATATATATATATATATCTATATATATTATATATATATATATATGTTGCAGAGATGTGTTACCCTCCATGCACCCAGATATGGCACATGTCACAGCAGGCATTCAGGTTCCACGCAAAAGGGATGGAGACACAAGTACTCATACGAGTGGTGAGTGTGAGGGACAGCTAGCCACCCCTCCTGCCACCACCCGTGTCCACCCCTGCCGCCACCACCACCCCTGTCATCCCTCCCACGCTGGCCAATGTCTCAGCCCGCCCGGGGGATGGAGGAGACTCCACCAACTAACCAGGAACCCCTCAGCCAAGAACACGGTCCTGGAACTGTGCACCCAGACGTGCAACCAGAGGACCCAGACCCAGAGGAACGTGTCGGGTGTGTGACGAATCTCACAGCCTTAGAAACGATGGAACCCTACGTCACACACAACAACTGTGAGGGTTCACAGACGGTACCTGTAGAGAGAGAAGGCCCACAGGTCCCCCCGACACCCCCACACATCCCAGCAAACTTCATGTTATCAGATGACCACCTGGGGGCCATCAAAGCATCCACCACCAGAACTCTTCCTCACATTCCTAAAGCCGCGCGCC
>NW_025559631.1:0-2500 GCF_020424385.1 Procambarus clarkii
ACTTGGCTTATTAGGCAAATCGGGCCTTGCATAGTAGGCTGAGAAGTGCGTTCTGGCTACTAGGTACGACATATATATATATATATATATATATATATATATATATATATATATATATATATATATATATATATATATATATATATATATATGTATATATATATATATGTACATATGTATATATATATATATATGTATATATATATATGTATATATATATATGTATATATATATGTATATATATATATGTATATATATATGTATATATATATGTATATATATATATATATGTATATATATATATATATATATATATATATATATATATATATATATGTATATATATATATATATATATGTATATATATATATATATATATATATGTATATGTATATATATATATGTATATATATATATATATATATATATATATATATATATATATATATGTATATATATATATATATATATATATATATATATATATATATATATATATATATATATATGTCGTACCTAGTAGCCAGAACTCACTTCTCAGCCTACTATTCAAGGCCCGATTTGCCTAATAAGCCAAGTTTTCCTGAATTAATATATTTACTATAATTTTTTTCTTATGAAATGATAAAGCAACCCTTTTCTCTATGTATGAGGTCAATTTTTTTTTATTGGAGTTAAAATTAACGTAGATATATGACCGAACCTAACCAACCCTACCTAACCTAACCTACCTATATTTATATGTAAGGTTAGGTTAGGTAGCCAAAAAAGCTAGGTTAGGTTATATATATATATATATATATATATATATATATATATATATATATATATATATATATATATATATATATATATATGTCGTACCTAATAGCCAGAACGCACTTCTCAGCCTACTATTCAAGGCCCGATTTGCCTAATAAGCCAAGTTTTCATGAATTAATGTTTTTTCGTCTACCTAACCTACCTAACCTAACCTAACCTAGCTTTTTTGGCTACCTAACCTAACCTTACCTATAAATATAGGTTAGGTTAGGTTAGGTAGGTTGGTTAGGTTCGGTCATATATCTACGTTAATTTTAACTCCAATAAAAAAAAATTGACCTCATACATAGAGAAAAGGGTTGCTTTATCATTTCATAAGAAAAAAATTATAGTAAATATATTAATTCAGGAAAACTTGGCTTATTAGGCAAATCGGGCCTTGAATAGTAGGCTGAGAAGTGAGTTCTGGCTACTAGGTACGACATATATATATATATATATATATGTCGTACCTAGTAGCTAGAACGCACTTCTCTGCCTACTATTCAAGGCCCGATTTGCCTAATAAGCCAAGTTTTCATGAATTAATTGTTTTTCGACTACCTAACCTACCTAACCTAACCTAACCTAACTTTTTCGGGCACCTAACCTAACCTAACCTATTAAGATAGGTTAGGTTAGGTTAGGTAGGGTTGGTTAGGTTCGGTCATATATCTACGTTAATTTTAACTCCAATAAAAAAAAATTGACTTCATACACAATGAAATGGGTAGCTTTATCATTTCATAAGAAAGAAATTAGAGAAAATATATTAATTCGTAAAACTTGGCTTATCAAGCAAATCGGGCCTTGCATAGTTGGCTGAGAAGTACGTTCTGGCTACTAGGTACGACATATATATATATACATATATATATACATATATATATATATATATATATATATATATATATATATATATATATATATATATATATATATATATATATATGTATATGTATATATATATATATATGTATATATATATACATATATACATATACATATATATGCTCTAGTGCTCTTGGGAGGTGGTGATCTTTGGTGTATTTAAATACTCCGAAATTACCATCTCTTTTAAGGGTCTGAGCGGGTGGTGGAGCGGGTTAAGGCGTACCTGTTATGCCAGTTGCTAGAAGGCTTCTGTGCTGGCTAGGGTTCGAGTCTCCTGGTGGGAAAGTGTTCTAAAGTTGTATACTTAACTCTCGTGTTTAGGAGAGTTGTGCCTTAAGCATAGACACTGTGTCTTCCCATATTAACAGGGACTTGATGAAATTAACGTCTAAATGACCCCTCACTTGCTCTAGTGGTCTTGGGAGGTGGTGATCTTTGGTGTATTTAAATACTCCGAAATTACCATCTCTTTTAAAGGTCTGAGCGGGTGGTGGAGTGGGTTAAGGCGTACCTGTTATGCCAGTTGCTGGAAGGCTTCTGTGCTAGCTAGGGTTCGAGTCTCCTGGTGGGAAAGTGTTCTAAAGTTGTATACTTAACTCTCGTGTTTAGGAGAGTTGTGCCTTAAGCATAGACACTGTGTCTTCCCATATTAACAGGGACTTGATGAAATTAACGTCTAAATGACCCCTCACTTGCTCTAGTGGTCTTGGGAGGTGGTGATCTTTGGTGTATTTAAATACTCCGAAATTACCATCTCTTTTAAGGGTCTGAGCGGGTGGTGGAGCGGGTTAAGGCGTACTTGTT
>NW_025559632.1:0-20898 GCF_020424385.1 Procambarus clarkii
AGAGTTACAAGATACGAGCTAGATGGTGTTGTGATTGCGAAGTCGGATTGCGAAAGGGATCTGGGAGTTATGATTAGTAAGAATTTAAAACAAAAGGATCAATGCATAAATGTTCGTAATAAGGCAAATCGGACACTTGGATTTATTAATCGCAGCGTTAGTAACAAGACACCTGGTGTGGTTCTCAAGCTATATCTTGCTCTAGTTAGACCCCATTTAGATTATGCAGTTCAGTTTTGGTCGCCATATTATAGAATGGATATAAATTCACTTGAACGTGTCCAGCGTAGGATGACTAAGTTAATTCCCCAAATTAGAAATCTTTCATATGAAGAAAGATTAACAAAGCTTAAGTTGCATTCACTGGAAAGGCGAAGAGTTAGGGGTGACATGATAGAGGTTTACAAGTGGATGAATGGACATAACCGGGGGGATATTAATAGGGTATTAAAAGTATCAACACAGGACAGAACACGAAACAATGGATATAAATTGGATAAGTTTAAGAACATAAGAACATAAGAACAAAGGTAACTGCAGAAGGCCTATTGGCCCATACGAGGCAGCTCCTATTCTATAACCACCCAATCCCACTCATATACTTGTCCAACCCGTGCTTGAAACAATCGAGGGACCCCACCTCCACAATGTTACGCGGCAATTGGTTCCACAAATCAACAACCCTGTTACTGAACCAGTATTTACCCAAGTCTTTCCTAAATCTAAACTTATCCAATTTATATCCATTGTTTCGTGTTCTGTCCTGTGTTGATACTTTTAATACCCTATTAATATCCCCCCGGTTTTGTCCATTCATCCACTTGTAAACCTCTATCATGTCACCCCTAACTCTTCGCCTTTCCAGTGAATGCAACTTAAGCTTTGTTAATCTTTCTTCATATGAAAGATTTCTAATTTGGGGAATTAACTTAGTCATCCTACGCTGGACACGTTCAAGTGAATTTATATCCATTCTATAATATGGCGACCAAAACTGAACTGCATAATCTAAATGGGGCCTAACTAGAGCAAGATATAGCTTGAGAACCACACCAGGTGTCTTGTTACTAACGCTGCGATTAATAAATCCAAGTGTCCGATTTGCCTTATTACGAACATTTATGCATTGATCCTTTTGTTTTAAATTCTTACTAATCATAACTCCCAGATCCCTTTCGCAATCCGACTTCGCAATCACAACACCATCTAGCTCGTATCTTGTAACTCTATCATCATTACCTAACCTCAGAACTTTACATTTATCAGCATTAAACTGCATCTGCCAATCCTTTGACCATTTCAAAACCCTATCTAGATCAACTTGAAGTGATAGTGAGTCCTCCTCCGAATTAATTTCCCTACCGATTTTCGTATCATCGGCAAATTTGCAAATGTTGCTACTCAAACCTGAATCTAAATCATTTATATATATTATAAACAACAGAGGTCCCAGGACAGAGCCTTGAGGCACTCCACTTACAACATTTTCCCACTCTGACTTGATTCCATTTATACTAACTCTCTGTTTCCTTTGGTATAGCCATGCCCTAATCCAGCTTAATATAGCACCCCCAATACCATGAGACTCTATTTTTTTAATCAGTCTTTCATGTGGCACTGTATCAAAAGCTTTGCTAAAGTCAAGGTATACAACATCGCAATCCTTACCACTATCAACTGCCTCAACAATGCTAGAATAAAAAGATAACAAATTTGTTAAACATGAACGGCCATTTATAAAACCATGTTGCGACTCAATTATTAATTTATGTTTTTCAAGATGAAGACGAATTTTATTTGCTATTATAGATTCGAGTAACTTTCCCACAATAGACGTTAGGCTAATTGGTCGATAGTTAGACGCAAGTGATCTATCTCCTTTCTTAAAAACTGGTATCACATTAGCAACTTTCCAAAACTCTGGCACTCTGCCTGACTCTATTGATTTATTAAATATGGTTGACAGTGGGTCACAAAGCTCCTCTTTGCATTCTTTAAGCACCCTGGCAAACACTTCATCCGGCCCTGGGGATTTGTTTGGTTTGAGTTTTACTATTTGTTTAAGAACATCCTCCCTGGTAACTGCTAAACTCGTCAACCTGTCCTCGTCCCCACCCACATAGACTTGTTCGGCTGAAGGCATATTGTTAAGCATATTTAGATTTAGGAAAGACTTGGGTAAATACTGGTTCAGTAACAGGGTTGTTGATTTGTGGAACCAATTGCCGCGTAACATTGTGGAGGTGGGGTCCCTCGATTGTTTCAAGCACGGGTTGGACAAGTATATGAGTGGGATTGGGTGGTTATAGAATAGGAGCTGCCTCGTATGGGCCAATAGGCCTTCTGCAGTTACCTTTGTTCTTATGTTCTTATGTTCTTAGAATAAAAAGATAACAAATTTGTTAAACATGAACGGCCATTTATAAAACCATGTTGCGACTCAATTATTAATTTATGTTTTTCAAGATGAAGACGAATTTTATTTGCTATTATAGATTCGAGTAACTTTCCCACAATAGACGTTAGGCTAATTGGTCGATAGAACATAAGAACATAAGAACAAAGGCAACTGCAGAAGGCCTGTTGGCCTATACGAGGCAGCTCCTATTCTATAACCACCCAATCCCACTCATATACTTGTCCAACCCGTGCTTGAAACAATCGAGGGACCCCACCTCCACAATGTTACGCGGCAATTGGTTCCACAAATCAACAACCCTGTTACTGAACCAGTATTTACCCAAGTCTTTCCTAAATCTAAACTTATCCAATTTATACCCATTGTTTCGTGTTCTGTCCTGTGTTGATACTTTTAATACCCTATTAATATCCCCCCGGAATATTAGACGCAAGTGATCTATCTCCTTTCTTAAAAACTGGTATCACATTAGCAACTTTCCAAAACTCTGGCACTCTGCCTGACTCTATTGATTTATTAAATATGGTTGACAGTGGGTCACAAAGCTCCTCTTTGCATTCTTTAAGCACCCTAGCAAACACTTCATCCGGCCCTGGGGATTTGTTTGGTTTGAGTTTTACTATTTGTTTAAGAACATCCTCCCTGGTAACTGCAAAACTCGTCAACCTGTCCTCGTCCCCACCCACATAGACTTGTTCGGCTGAAGGCATATTGTTAAGTTCCTCTTTAGTAAATACAGATACAAAATATTTATTAAAAATACTACTCATCTCTTCATCACTATCTGTTATTTGACCTGTCTCAGTTTTTAATGGACCTATCCTTTCCCTAGTCTTAGTACGATATAACTGAAAAAAAACTTTAGGATTTGTCTTTGCTTGCCCTGCTATGCGAACTTCATAGTTACTTTTTGCTTTCCTTATCTCTTTTTTAACATTTCTAACCAGTTGTACGAATTCCTGTTCTAAAGTGACCTCCCCATTTTTAATCCTTTTGTACCAAGCTCTCTTTTTACCTATAAGGTTCTTCAAATTCTTTGTTATCCACTTTGGGTCATTAGTATACGATCTATTCAATTTGTATGGTATACTACGTTCCTGTGCTTTGTTTAGAATATTCTTAAATAAGTTATATATTGAATCCACATCGAAATCCCCATTTAAGTCACCTATCGCTGGGTTCATGTCTCGCTCCAAGACCGGCCCACACCCCATACCCAAGCCTTTCCAATCAATTTGACCCAAAAAATTTCTTAGGCTATTAAAATCAGCTTTTCGAAAATCTGGCACTTTAACAGAATTTTCTCCTACTGGTCTATTCCATTCTATGCTAAATCTGATTTCTTTGTGATCACTGCTCCCTAGCTCACTCCCCTATTTCGATGTCATTAATTTGCGTTTCCCTGTTAGTTAACACTAAATCTAAAATATTATTTTCCCGTGTTGGTTCCTTAATGTGTTGCGTAAGAAAGCAATCGTCAATTAATTCTAGAAAATCTTCTGCTTCACTATTCCCTGTTTTGTTCAACCAGTTTATTCCGCTAAAATTAAAGTCACCCATGACATAAATACTGTTAGATCTAGATGCTCTAGATATTTCATCCCATAGATGCTTTGCTTCCATTCTGTCTAAATTTGGTGGCCTATATATTACTCCTATTATAATATTATTATCTTTTTCGTTTAATTCAATCCAAATAGTTTCTGTGTGTGGCTCTGTTTTGATTCCCTCTTTGAGACTACATTTCAAATTGTCCCTAACATATATGGCTACTCCACCTCCTCGTCTAATATATCTATCTGTGTGAAATAGTTTAAATCCATATATTTGATATTCAGCTAATAGTTCTCTATTTTCTACATTCATCCACGTTTCGGTAAGTGCAATAATATCTATTTTTTCTGTGCAGACAAGAGCATTTAATTCGTTAATTTTATTTCTTAGACTTCTACTGTTAGTGTAATATACCCTAAGTGAATTGTTATTTTGCGGACCTTCTCTTTCCCTGATCGTTTTGCCAATTCCTTTCTCCCACAAACACATACTTTTATTACCTCCTTCCTCCAAATCAATTCCCATACCTCTATCTACTAACAGTTTAAACCCAAACAAACACCTCTAACCACTTCTTCTAGCGAGTTCGCAACAGCAACAACCCCAGCTCTCGATAGATGCACCCCATCACGAGCATACATTTCATTTCTTCCATAGAAGTGTTCCCAGTTGTCTATGAAAGATATTGCATTTGATTTGCAATATCTTTCCAGCCGGCAATTGACACCAAGTGCCCTCGATATCCATTCATTTCCCACTCCCTTTCTTGGAAGAATGCCACATATGATCGGGATTCCTCCCTTGCTCCTAACTAACTAAATCTCCTAAAAATGAGATTCATGAGGTGATGGGACGAGTTGAATGGGGTTGTTGAGGGAGGGGGTAAATGTTCTCGATGAGGGGGAGTAGGAGGGATGGGATGTGATTGTACGAAGAAGGGAGAGAGAGAGAGAGGGGGGGCAAAAGGGAGGGAAAGTATGATTGGGAAGGAGGAGGGTGGGGGGGGTGGGGAAATGAGGGTCAGCGGCAACTTGAACAATAGCCTTTTTTTCTCTCACAATGAAAACTATTTTAATTTTAAAAAAACATTTTCTGTAATTGTCGTCATGTTGCAGCATAGAAGCAAATGTGTTTTATATTTGTCTTAAAATATATGAATATATTTTCTTTGTTTTGTGTTATAGCTCGATAGTGTTTTTTTTGTACATTAAAAAAAAAACTTAGTGGGTATGCCCTATATCGATAGAAATGGACGGGAGATTTAGACAATAATTACAATCGAATTAATAACATGAAGCCAACCAAATACCAATTTCATGGTTATTTCGTGTGCATTGTGCTGGGATTATTTACTGCATATAAAGTGAAGCCAGTCGATATAGTAGCTACAACTTCTTTGCAACAGGTCCAAGAGATACATGCTCTGTATACTACAGCTGTCGGCACACATTACCTTCCTGGTACAGGCGTCCACCGCCTATGGCGTAGGCACATCGGGGAGGAGACACACTCCTAGCCCGCCTCGATCGCTTTGAGACAGGCTGCCGGTCGTCTGAGCTATCACTCCCATCAACATTTCCATCTTCCTGCACCACAACAGAACCCTATGGCGGGCACGCTTTACCCCTGAGAACCGCAGCTTCCACAACCGGGGGCCACACACGGCACGAGACTGCTCCTCGTGGACAGCCAGAGCGACAGGAGACACCGTATTCAGGGACGTAGCAGGCAGGGGCGGCTGAGACGGGAAAGCCGACGGCGTGGGCTGAGCTGCACCAACCCCCACACCCCCAGGATCCGACACTGGGGCAACAGACGGCAGGGAATCAACACACATGCCAGCACCAGGAAACGGGTCCAGGGCCGAAAACGCCGACAACAGGGTTGACCCGGCGTGCCTCACACCCCGCAGCCCCGGGAGGCTGCACCTGAAAACCTAAATATCCTCCTCGCGGTACATAATTAGAAGTGAGTTTTAAGTAGTTAAGTTATGTTATAATTGGGAAATATTTCCCATTATAAGTGTAAAAGGTTCCAGTTATATATGAATATGTATTATAAAGGGAAGAGTCACTCTTACTATCTTGGTGATTTTATTGTGTAAAAATTACTGCATCCAATTGGAAAATAATATTTCTGGTATATATACAATAAAATTTATTAATGTTATTTATATTCAAATAAAGATACAATTTATATTGTATCTTATATCACTAAAAATACATGATTTTATAAATCATGTTAAATCATATATTATATTTAATTCATAAATCATATATTATATTTAAATCATAAATCATATTATTATATCATGTTTATAAAAATCCTGAATGAAGACAAATTCAGTTCTCGTTACGTTAAAAACAAATAAATATTATTTATAATTTACATATTATTTGTAATTATGAGAAGCTCTGGCGTCGTCTTAGCTATCCTCCTTGGCTGTTTGTTTCAGTTGTTTCAGTCGTCGTCTGAGAAATCAACAAACTTTGTCGTCGTCTTAAACTTTTTCTTTCTCGTCTAAATGGTGTTTGTGTGTTTGTTTCAGGTTCATTCAACTGAGCCGCAATATACGAATAAACGGTAGTAGTATTTTCCAAGGGTGGCTGGGAATTAGCCAAGTGCCCACTTGACATGGGCATATTTGTAGATTGGGAAGCATACTTCAGGGTATACTCCTTGAACCCCACCCTTGGAATGGGGATTTTCGTTCGGCGGGGAATATTTGCAGATTTGAAAAGATCTCTTATGATTTCTCGATGTTGGGTTTGAACGGTGGGTCTCCTGTAATAAGCAAGTTCATTCTCATTCACCCACCGTCGCTTGAATAATGTGACGTGGGGTTCAAAACTGTAATTCTGTAGGCGTAGACCTTACTTGTCCAGTAGGGCAATAATCTCCCGCCGCAGTTCGAAAGGATTGTGTGACTCTTGAATCTTTAGGAAGATGACACTTGTGTCAAAATTCCCAAAGCCATCTAAGACGACGCTCAGCTTCCGTTCTTTTTTCTGAGGAAAAAGAGAGCACGTTGTTAATATCGGCGAATAGTAAGTAAATATATAAGAACTATTATTTAAAGCTTAAAAACTTAAATTACATTCTCTAGAAAGGCGAAGAATGAATTAATATGAACAAATCCACAAGGACCGTGAATAACCTACGTCCGAGATGGCCCCAGACGCGCCTTATTCGACTGCGCCACGACATGGTAAAAGAAAATGGGCACTTTGAGTGTAACTGCCCTCACAAGGCTCCCACAGCATCTACACAGGGAGAAAGCACGTCTGGGATTATCCCGGACGTAGGTTCGAACCCTCATGGATTTGTTCATCTGATGCATCACGCTATTGTGATTTCTGTGCATAATGAGATAATATTCGTTCGGTAATATGGTTGAAATTGTGCAGAACTAATTACCGCATAACATAATGCAAGTGGGGTATCTTGATTGTGTCAAGCGTAGGTTTGACACATGAATGAGATTGGGTGGATATAAACAAGAGCTGTCTCGTATGGACCATAAGGCCCATACTTTCTGTAATTACTCTCATTCTTATATTCTTAACGTTTTTAATGGGGGTGCAATGAAGCAAAATTTTGACCGATTTTGGGAGACATTAAGTGCTACGAATTGGACGAGAATTAATCGAACCGTATCCTCAATTCGAGGATTAATCGAACCGTATCCTCAACTCGAGGATTAATCGAACATCTTTCCTCAATTATGGCGGTTTAGTTTGCATTTACTGATCAATTTAACAAGTACGAGGTTGTTGTACTTACCATAAATTTCAGAATCAGTTGACTAATAATGTACGAAACATCCTGGTGAAGCTTATGTACCTTCCTCCATTTATCTGAAACTACAATATAAGAATTTTATAATTTAATATTTAACCTGCTATGTATATACGCAAATTCAGAAAAAAAATATTTAATTTTAAAAACAAAATGAACATAGTTTTACCAATATATGTATATTGTCGCTAATGTTGGTACCTTCCAAACTTCAAGTAACTATTCAAGAAATATTTTATTAGTCATGGTTCAACTGGTAGTACGTGTCTAGGGACACGTACGCAGATAAATCACACTCTTGTGAGTTCATAATATGCAATATATAAAAATTAAAGAACCTAACGTACCTTCTTTCACCACAAGGTAGCTTAGTTTGGATAACATAATCTGTTGATCTGTGAATGACTTTATAAACTCCCACTGACCAATTCTGCTAACCCTGATCTACACTACTTATGAAAGTAGTCATGAAAGTTAATGAATCTGTTGAACAAAGGCTCCGCTATTACATTAGTTAAGAACATAAGAATGAAGGTAAATGTTGAAAGCCTATTGGCCCATACAACCCAGATCCTTTTTATAACAAACCATATGGTCAGCAGGAGGAAGAAGCTAAGGGGAGAACTTACTGTTAACTAATTCTTCCATATATTTTAACCTGCTTCTCGTTAACTCCTGCTCCACCAGTTTCTTGAGGTTCTTCAACATAACATATCGATGCAAGGACGTATTTCGGAGCCTGATGGGATTTGTTTCTCGAACAGTCAGTAATAAATTACCTAGTGCTATTTTTTACAGCCATACAATGCTCCATTTACATTATCCTGTCCTGTTTTTGTCCCAATTGTACACAATTAATAAATTTTTGGGTATTCGTTGCGATTGCACAGGCAGGTTGCGAAAGGGATCAGAGGGGATATAAGAGATGTAAAACCAAAAAATCAATACAAAAATATTAGTAAAAAGTCAAATAGGACACTAGGATTAAATAATCGTAGCGTTAGTAATTAGAAACCTGGTGTTGTTCTTCAGCTATATATTACTAATGTTAGGCCCCCTGTAGATTATGCAGTTCAGATCGTATCAACATACTATGGAATGGATATTAATTTACTAGAACGTGTCCAGCGTAGTATGACGAAGTTAATCTCGCAAATTAGAAATCTGCCATAGTAAAAAAGATTGACGAAGCTTAAATTACATTATATGGAAAGGCGAAGAATTAGGGTTGACATAATAGGGATGTACAAGTGGGCTAATGGACATAGCAAAGGGGATATTAATAGGGTAATAAAAGTATCAACATACGCAGAGGAGGAGTCACAAAAACTTGGTTGAAATATGTTGACTGAACCTCACACTAGAAAGTGATGGAACGACTAAGTTCTGGTCCGTCCTGGACCAGTCACAATTCGATCAACACAAGGCTAAACATTAACAAATGAGTATAAATTTGAAAAGTTTAAATTTAGAAATGGCCTGGGTAAATGTTTGTTTGGTAACTGTGTACACAATTCGAAGGGCAAATTACCGCATAGCATAACAGTTCAAGGATCTCTTGATTGTTTCAAGCGTAGGTTTTTATATATATGTGAATAGGGTTGGGTGGATATAAATAGGATCTTCTTCGACGGCGATGCCATCTGCTAATAGGCCATCTGCTTTTACCTTCATTCCTATGTTCATATGCATGGACATTCATATGAACATAGGAATGTTCATATGAACAAAGAGGGATATTAATAGGGTATTAAAAGTATCAACGAATAATAAAACTAAAAAGATTTGTTTCTCGAACAGTCAGTAATAAATCACCTAGTGCTATATTTTGCAGGCATACCGTGCTACATTTACATTATCCTGCACTGTTTTTGTCCCAATTGTATACAATTACTAAATTTTCTGGTATTCGTTGCGATTGCGCAGGCGGGTTGCGAAAGGGATCAGGGGTATATAAGAGATATAATTAGCAAGAATTTACAACCAAAAAATCAATACAAAAATATTAGTAAAAAGTCAAATAGGACACTAGGATTAATTAATCGTAGCCTTAGTAAAAAGAAACCTGGTGTTGTTCTTCAGCTATATATTACTACTGTTAGGCCCCCTGTAGATTACGCAGTTCAGATCTGCGTAATCTGGCATAGTAAAATCTGGCATAGTAAAAAAGATTGACGAAGCTTAAATTACATTATATGGAAAGGCGAAGAATTAGGGTTGACATGATAGGGATGTACAAGTGGGCTAATGGACATAGCAAAGGGGTTATTAATAGGGTATTAAGTCTCAACACACACAGACGAGGAGTCACAAAAACTTGGTTGAAATATGTTGACTGAACCTAACACTAGAAAGTGATGGAACGACGAAGTTCCGGTCCGTCCTGGACCAGTCACAATTCGATCAACACAAGGCAAAACATGAACAAATGGGTATAAATTTGAAAAGTTTAAATTTAGAAATAGCCTGGGTAAATGTTTGTTTGGTAACATTGTACACAAATCAAAGGGCAAATTACCGCATAGCATAACAGTTGAAGGATCTTTTGATTGTTTCAAGCGTAGGTTTTTATATATATGTGAATGGGGTTGGGTGGATAAAAATAGGAACTTCTTCGACGGCGATGCCATCTGCTTTTACCTTCATTTCTATGTTCATATGAATGGACATTCATATGAACATAGGAATGTTCATATGAATGTCCATTCATAACAAAAAGGGATATTAATAGGGTATTAAAAGTATCAACGCATAATAAAACTCCAAACAATGAATATAAACTGGATAACTATAGATATGGGAATGTTCTGGGTAAATACAGATTCGGTAACAGGACTGTCGATTTGGGGACCCTATTACCGCAAAACATAGGGGGATATTAATAGTAGTATTAAAAGTGTCAACACAAGACATAACACGAAACAATGAGTATAAATTGTATAAGATTAGATTTATAATAGACATGGGTAAATACTGGTTCGGTAACAGAGTTGTTGATTTGTAGAACCAATTACCGCCTACTGTGGTGGAGGTGGGGTCCTTCAATTGTTTCAAGAGTGGGATGGACATGTATATGAGTGGGATTGGGTGGTTATAAATAGCAGTTGCCTTGTATGGGCCAATAGGCCTTCTGCAGTCACCTTCTTATGTTCTTAACTGTTGCACCAACAGAATCTCATTCTTGCTCTAATGATCCATTTGTGAAGATGTGAGTGGTTGTTTGTGTTGAGATATTTTCCATCAATAGCATGTTGATGTTGTCTCACAATCGACTACTATAACAAATTTTATCATAGTATGGGCAATTGCGTGCTGTAGTGGCTCAGTGATATATCCATTTATTTCAGATAATAGGCAAAAACTCCATGTCACCAGACTTCACCTGATATGATATAGCTCATAACGCGCCGAACCAACTCAGACCCTCACTTGCTTCCCCAGTTCTTTCCTGGTCGTGCTGTTTGTTTACGCTCGTCCGTTGTTGTAACCATGGCAAAGACTAATCCATTTGAGAAGAGTTACTTCTCACCCCGCAAGATGCAGATGAGAGAGCAAAATACAATTCTGAAGCTCTCCACCGCCAAAATTTCCAAACTCAGGCGCAGAAATACGTCCTTGCATCGATATGTTATGTTGAAGAACCTCAAGAAACGGGTGGAGCAGGAGTTAACGAGAAACAGGTTAGAATATATGGAAGAATTATTTATCGGCAAGTTCTTCCCTTAGCTTCTTCCTCCTGATGACCATATGGTTTGTTATAAAAAGGATCTGGGTTGTATGGGCCAATAGGCATTCAACATTTACCTTCATTCTTATGTTCTTAACTAAAGTAAGAGCGGAGCCTTTGTTCGAGAGTTTCATTAACTTTCATGACATTTATGAAACAAAATTAATGACATTCATAAACTATTGGGTCCATTACCTCCCAGCATCACCTGTAGCCAAGTCTGCAAATGGCTATTGCAAATTAATGCAAATATGACAATGGGATTTGTTTCTCGAACAGTCAGTAATAAATCACCTAGTGCTATATTTTGCAGCCATACCTTGCTCCGTTTACATTATCCTGCACTGTTTTTGTCCCAATTGTATACAATTAATAAATTTTCTGGTATTCGTTGCGATTGCGCAGGCGGGTTGCGAAAGGGATCAGGGGGATATACGAGATATAATTAGCAAGAATTTAAACCCAAAAAATCAATGCAAAAATATTAGTAAAAAGTCAAATAGGATACTAGGATTAATTAATCGTAGCCTTAGTAATAAGAAACATGGTGTTGTTCCTCAGCTATATGTTATTACTGTTAGGAACCTTGTAGATTATGCAGTTCAGATCGTATCAACATACTATGGAATGGATATTAATTTACTAGAACGTGTCCAGCGTAGGATGACGGAGGTATTCTCGCAAATTAGAAATCTGGCATAGTAAAAAAGATTGACGAAGCTTAAATTACATTATATGGAAAGGCGAAGAATTAGGGTTGACATGATAGGGATGTACAAGGGGCTAATGGGCATAGCAAAGGGGTTATTAATAGGGTATTAAGTCTCAACACACACAGACGAGGAGTCACAAAAACTTGGTTGAAATATGTTGACTGAACCTCACACTAGAAAGTGATGGAACGACGAAGTTCCGGTCCGTCCTGGACCAGTCACAATTCGATCAACACAAGGCAAAACATGAACAAATGGGTATAAATTTGAAAAGTTTAAATTTAGAAATAGCCTGGGTAAATGTTTGTTTGGTAACATTGTACACAAATCGAAGGGCAAATTACCGCATAGCATAACAGTTGAAGGATCTTTTGATTGTTTCAAGCGTAGGTTTTTATATATATGTGAATGGGGTTGGGTGGATAAAAATAGGAACTTCTTCGACGGCGATGCCATCTGCTTTTACCTTCATTTCTATGTTCATATGAATGGACATTCATATGAACATAGGAATGTTCATATGAATGTCCATTCATAACAAAAAGGGATATTAATAGGGTATTAAAAGTATCAACGCATAATAAAACTCCAAACAATGAATATAAACTGGATAACTATAGATATGGGAATGTTCTGGGTAAATACAGATTCGGTAACAGGACTGTCGATTTGTGGACCCTATTACCGCAAAACATAGGGGGATATTAATAGTAGTATTAAAAGTGTCAACACAAGACATAACACGAAACAATGAGTATAAATTGTATAAGATTAGATTTATAATAGACATGGGTAAATACTGGTTCGGTAACAGAGTTGTTGATTTGTAGAACCAATTACCGCCTACTGTGGTGGAGGTGGGGTCCTTCAATTGTTTCAAGAGTGGGATGGACATGTATATGAGTGGGATTGGGTGGTTATAAATAGCAGTTGCCTTGTATGGGCCAATAGGCCTTCTGCAGTCACCTTCTTATGTTCTTAACTGTTGCACCAACAGAATCTCATTCTTGCTCTAATGATCCATTTGTGAAGATGTGAGTGGTTGTTTGTGTTGAGATATTTTCCATCAATAGCATGTTGATGTTGTCTCACAATCGACTACTATAACAAAATTTATCATAGTATGGGCAATTGCGTGCTGTAGTGGCTCAGTGATATATCCATTTATTTCAGATAATAGGCAAAAACTCCATGTCACCAGACTTCACCTGATATGATATAGCTCATAAGGCGCCGAACCAACTCAGACCCTCACTTGCTTCCCCAGTTCTTTCCTGGTCGTGCTGTTTGTTTACGCTCGTCCGTTGTTGTAACCATGGCAAAGACTAATCCATTTGAGAAGAGTTACTTCTCACCCCGCAAGATTCAGATGAGAGAGCAAAATACAATTCTGAAGCTCTCCACCGCCAAAATTTCCAAACTCAGGCGCAGAAATACGTCCTTGCATCGATATGTTATGTTGAAGAACCTCAAGAAACGGGTGGAGCAGGAGTTAACGAGAAACAGGTTAGAATATATGGAAGAATTATTTATCGGCAAGTTCTTCCCTTAGCTTCTTCCTCCTGATGACCATATGGTTTGTTATAAAAAGGATCTGGGTTGTATGGGCCAATAGGCATTCAACATTTACCTTCATTCTTATGTTCTTAACTAAAGTAAGAGCGGAGCCTTTGTTCGAGAGTTTCATTAACTTTCATGACATTTATGAAACAAAATTAATGACATTCATAAACTATTGGGTCCATTACCTCCCAGCATCACCTGTAGCCAAGTCTGCAAATGGCTATTGCAAATTAATGCAAATATGACAATGGGATTTGTTTCTCGAACAGTCAGTAATAAATCACCTAGTGCTATATTTTGCAGCCATACCTTGCTCCGTTTACATTATCCTGCACTGTTTTTGTCCCAATTGTATACAATTAATAAATTTTCTGGTATTCGTTGCGATTGCGCAGGCGGGTTGCGAAAGGGATCAGGGGGATATACGAGATATAATTAGCAAGAATTTAAACCCAAAAAATCAATGCAAAAATATTAGTAAAAAGTCAAATAGGATACTAGGATTAATTAATCGTAGCCTTAGTAATAAGAAACATGGTGTTGTTCTTCAGCTATATGTTACTACTGTTAGGAACCTTGTAGATTATGCAGTTCAGATCGTATCAACATACTATGGAATGGATATTAATTTACTAGAACGTGTCCAGCGTAGGATGACGGAGGTATTCTCGCAAATTAGAAATCTGGCATAGTAAAAAAGATTGACGAAGCTTAAATTACATTATATGGAAAGGCGAAGAATTAGGGTTGACATGATAGGGATGTACAAGGGGCTAATGGGCATAGCAAAGGGGTTATTAATAGGGTATTAAGTCTCAACACACACAGACGAGGAGTCACAAAAACTTGGTTGAAATATGTTGACTGAACCTCACACTAGAAAGTGATGGAACGACGAAGTTCCGGTCCGTCCTGGACCAGTCACAATTCGATCAACACAAGGCAAAACATGAACAAATGGGTATAAATTTGAAAAGTTTAAATTTAGAAATAGCCTGGGTAAATGTTTGTTTGGTAACATTGTACACAAATCGAAGGGCAAATTACCGCATAGCATAACAGTTGAAGGATCTTTTGATTGTTTCAAGCGTAGGTTTTTATATATATGTGAATGGGGTTGGGTGGATAAAAATAGGAACTTCTTCGACGGCGATGCCATCTGCTTTTACCTTCATTTCTATGTTCATATGAATGGACATTCATATGAACATAGGAATGTTCATATGAATGTCCATTCATAACAAAAAGGGATATTAATAGGGTATTAAAAGTATCAACGCATAATAAAACTCCAAACAATGAATATAAACTGGATAACTATAGATATGGGAATGTTCTGGGTAAATACAGATTCGGTAACAGGACTGTCGATTTGTGGACCCTATTACCGCAAAACATAGGGGGATATTAATAGTAGTATTAAAAGTGTCAACACAAGACATAACACGAAACAATGAGTATAAATTGTATAAGATTAGATTTATAATAGACATGGGTAAATACTGGTTCGGTAACAGAGTTGTTGATTTGTAGAACCAATTACCGCCTACTGTGGTGGAGGTGGGGTCCTTCAATTGTTTCAAGAGTGGGATGGACATGTATATGAGTGGGATTGGGTGGTTATAAATAGCAGTTGCCTTGTATGGGCCAATAGGCCTTCTGCAGTCACCTTCTTATGTTCTTAACTGTTGCACCAACAGAATCTCATTCTTGCTCTAATGATCCATTTGTGAAGATGTGAGTGGTTGTTTGTGTTGAGATATTTTCCATCAATAGCATGTTGATGTTGTCTCACAATCGACTACTATAACAAAATTTATCATAGTATGGGCAATTGCGTGCTGTAGTGGCTCAGTGATATATCCATTTATTTCAGATAATAGGCAAAAACTCCATGTCACCAGACTTCACCTGATATGATATAGCTCATAAGGCGCCGAACCAACTCAGACCCTCACTTGCTTCCCCAGTTCTTTCCTGGTCGTGCTGTTTGTTTACGCTCGTCCGTTGTTGTAACCATGGCAAAGACTAATCCATTTGAGAAGAGTTACTTCTCACCCCGCAAGATTCAGATGAGAGAGCAAAATACAATTCTGAAGCTCTCCACCGCCAAAATTTCCAAACTCAGGCGCAGAAATACGTCCTTGCATCGATATGTTATGTTGAAGAACCTCAAGAAACGGGTGGAGCAGGAGTTAACGAGAAACAGGTTAGAATATATGGAAGAATTATTTATCGGCAAGTTCTTCCCTTAGCTTCTTCCTCCTGATGACCATATGGTTTGTTATAAAAAGGATCTGGGTTGTATGGGCCAATAGGCATTCAACATTTACCTTCATTCTTATGTTCTTAACTAAAGTAAGAGCGGAGCCTTTGTTCGAGAGTTTCATTAACTTTCATGACATTTATGAAACAAAATTAATGACATTCATAAACTATTGGGTCCATTACCTCCCAGCATCACCTGTAGCCAAGTCTGCAAATGGCTATTGCAAATTAATGCAAATATGACAATGGGATTTGTTTCTCGAACAGTCAGTAATAAATCACCTAGTGCTATATTTTGCAGCCATACCTTGCTCCGTTTACATTATCCTGCACTGTTTTTGTCCCAATTGTATACAATTAATAAATTTTCTGGTATTCGTTGCGATTGCGCAGGCGGGTTGCGAAAGGGATCAGGGGGATATACGAGATATAATTAGCAAGAATTTAAACCCAAAAAATCAATACAAAAATATTAGTAAAAAGTCAAATAGGATACTAGGATTAATTAATCGTAGCCTTAGTAATAAGAAACATGGTGTTGTTCTTCAGCTATATGTTACTACTGTTAGGAACCTTGTAGATTATGCAGTTCAGATCGTATCAACATACTATGGAATGGATATTAATTTACTAGAACGTGTCCAGCGTAGGATGACGGAGGTATTCTCGCAAATTAGAAATCTGGCATAGTAAAAAAGATTGACGAAGCTTAAATTACATTATATGGAAAGGCGAAGAATTAGGGTTGACATGATAGGGATGTACAAGGGGCTAATGGGCATAGCAAAGGGGTTATTAATAGGGTATTAAGTCTCAACACACACAGACGAGGAGTCACAAAAACTTGGTTGAAATATGTTGACTGAACCTCACACTAGAAAGTGATGGAACGACGAAGTTCCGGTCCGTCCTGGACCAGTCACAATTCGATCAACACAAGGCAAAACATGAACAAATGGGTATAAATTTGAAAAGTTTAAATTTAGAAATAGCCTGGGTAAATGTTTGTTTGGTAACATTGTACACAAATCGAAGGGCAAATTACCGCATAGCATAACAGTTGAAGGATCTTTTGATTGTTTCAAGCGTAGGTTTTTATATATATGTGAATGGGGTTGGGTGGATAAAAATAGGAACTTCTTCGACGGCGATGCCATCTGCTTTTACCTTCATTTCTATGTTCATATGAATGGACATTCATATGAATGTCCATTCATAACAAAAAGGGATATTAATAGGGTATTAAAAGTATCAACGCATAATAAAACTCCAAACAATGAATATAAACTGGATAACTATAGATATGGGAATGTTCTGGGTAAATACAGATTCGGTAACAGGACTGTCGATTTGTGGACCCTATTACCGCAAAACATAGGGGGATATTAATAGTAGTATTAAAAGTGTCAACACAAGACATAACACGAAACAATGAGTATAAATTGTATAAGATTAGATTTATAATAGACATGGGTAAATACTGGTTCGGTAACAGAGTTGTTGATTTGTAGAACCAATTACCGCCTACTGTGGTGGAGGTGGGGTCCTTCAATTGTTTCAAGAGTGGGATGGACATGTATATGAGTGGGATTGGGTGGTTATAAATAGCAGTTGCCTTGTATGGGCCAATAGGCCTTCTGCAGTCACCTTCTTATGTTCTTAACTGTTGCACCAACAGAATCTCATTCTTGCTCTAATGATCCATTTGTGAAGATGTGAGTGGTTGTTTGTGTTGAGATATTTTCCATCAATTGCATATTGATGTTGTCGCTCAATCGACTACTATAACAAAATTTATCATAGTATGGGCAATTGCGTGCTGTAGTGGCTCAGTGATATATCCATTTATTTCAGATACTAGGCAAAAACTCCATGTCACCAGACTTCACCTGATATGATATAGCTCATAAGGCGCCGAACCAACTCAGACCCTCACTTGCTTCCCCAGTTCTTTCCTGGTCGTGCTGTTTGTTTACGCTCGTCCGTTGTTGTAACCATGGCAAAGACTAATCCATTTGAGAAGAGTTACTTCTCACCCCGCAAGATTCAGATGAGAGAGCAAAATACAATTCTGAAGCTCTCCACCGCCAAAATTTCCAAACTCAGGCGCAGAAATACGTCCTTGCATCGATATGTTATGTTGAAGAACCTCAAGAAACGGGTGGAGCAGGAGTTAACGAGAAACAGGTTAGAATATATGGAAGAATTATTTATCGGCAAGTTCTTCCCTTAGCTTCTTCCTCCTGATGACCATATGGTTTGTTATAAAAAGGATCTGGGTTGTATGGGCCAATAGGCATTCAACATTTACCTTCATTCTTATGTTCTTAACTAAAGTAAGAGCGGAGCCTTTGTTCGAGAGTTTCATTAACTTTCATGACATTTATGAAACAAAATTAATGACATTCATAAACTATTGGGTCCATTACCTCCCAGCATCACCTGTAGCCAAGTCTGCAAATGGCTATTGCAAATTAATGCAAATATGACAATGGGATTTGTTTCTCGAACAGTCAGTAATAAATCACCTAGTGCTATATTTTGCAGCCATACCTTGCTCCGTTTACATTATCCTGCACTGTTTTTGTCCCAATTGTATACAATTAATAAATTTTCTGGTATTCATTGCGATTGCGCAGGCGGGTTGCGAAAGGGATCAGGGGGATATACGAGATATAATTAGCAAGAATTTAAACCCAAAAAATCAATACAAAAATATTAGTAAAAAGTCAGATAGGATACTAGGATTAATTAATCGTAGCCTTAGTAATAAGAAACATGGTGTTGTTCTTCAGCTACATATTACTACTGTTAGGAACCTTGTAGATTATGCAGTTCAGATCGTATCAACATACTATGGAATGGATATTAATTTACTAGAACGTGTCCAGCGTAGGATGACGGAGGTATTCTCGCAAATTAGAAATCTGGCATAGTAAAAAAGATTGACGAAGCTTAAATTACATTATATGGAAAGGCGAAGAATTAGGGTTGACATGATAGGGATGTACAAGTGGGCTAATGGACATAGCAAAGGGGTTATTAATAGGGTATTAAGTCTCAACACACACAGACGAGGAGTCACAAAAACTTGGTTGAAATATGTTGACTGAACCTCACACTAGAAAGTGATGGAACGACGAAGTTCCGGTCCGTCCTGGACCAGTCACAATTCGATCAACACAAGGCAAAACATGAACAAATGGGTATAAATTTGAAAAGTTTAAATTTAGAAATAGCCTGGGTAAATGTTTGTTTGGTAACATTGTACATCGAATTGTGTACACTGTTACCAAACCAAGATTTACTAAGGCCATTTCTAAATTTAAACTTTTCAAATTTATACCCATTTGTTCATGTTTTGCCTTGTGTTGATCGAATTGTGACTGGTCCAAGACGGACCGGAACTTCGTCGTTCCTTCACTTTCTAGTGTGAGGTTCAGTCAACATATTTCAACCAAGTAAGTAAGTAAGTAATTATCAAAAGAAGGCACCAAACCGGGAAGGCTATGTAGCACCAACAAATACGCAAAATAATCAGAGGGCGCTAAATATCACCAAGGATGCCAATACGAGAACAAAAACGCATAAGGCGAACGATATCAAAAGTATCCGAGTCACCAAGAATTCTATCGAGGGACAGGTGACCGCGAGGGGCGGTCGGAAAGCAAGACACACGCTCGTCCTGGAAGTCAGGACATTCAAGAAGGACATGCACGACCGTAAGAGGGACAATGCAACTAGGACAATAAAGAGCAGGGCGGTGCTCCATCAAGTGACCATGGGTTAAGCGAGTATGGCCAATACGCAACCTCGCCAGAGCTGTTTCCCACCGCCGGTTACGGTGGAAGGAGGACTGCCACGAGGAAACACAACATTTAAGAGTACGTAGCTTGTTACCAGTAACAGACAACCAAGAAGCCTGCCAACGGGAAAGGACTGAGGAATGGATAACCGGGTAAAAGTCGGAAAACGGAATGCCCTTACGAGAGATGGGACAAGAGCGGACAGCTTCCTTGGCGGCAGCATCCGCACGCTCATTTAAAGACATACCAATATGGCTGGGAACCCAACAAAACTCAACCGACTTAAATTTACTGTGAACGAGAAACAGCCAATGCTGGATCTCGACAACCACTGGGTGAACCGGATTAAAGGACCCGAGAGCCATGAGGGCACTACGAGAGTCAACAACAACTACAAAGGAAGACTGACAACGAGGAGACGAAGAGCATAGAGAATAGCATAAAGTTCCGCTGTAAAGATGCTAGTCTCCGGAGGCAAGCGACACATATAAGTGCGATCAGGAAAAACAACAGAGTAGCCAACACCGTCCGCTGACTTAGACCCATCGGTGAAGACAGAAACGGAGCGGGAGTGAGAAGAAAAGTGCTCGAGGAAAAGGCGTTTTAGAACCGTAGGAGGGGTAAAAGCTTTAGTGATACGGGTCAAGGATGTACAAAACCGCGGAAGAGGGACCCTCCTCTGGGGCAAAGAAGGAACAACACGAGGAGAAACATCAGAAATATGAACGGAAAGAGAATCCTGCAGGCGAGATAACCGGACAGAAAGAGGGAGGTGGTGAAGAGGAACAGGAACCGCAGGAGGGGTAAAAGTTAAAGCACGACAGAGGCGAGAGGAAGGATGTTGCAAGGACCGCGCAAGATAGCGAAGACAGTAGCGATCACGGCGGTCCTGGAGAGACAGGACGCCAGTGTCAACATACAAGCTAAGGACGGGATTCGAACGAAAGGCACCAGAACTGAGGCGCAACCCAGTATGGTGCAAAGCATCAAGACGGCGAAGAGTAGAAGGAGAAGCAGACGAGTAAGCAGGGCAACCATAATCGAGCTTAG
>NW_025559633.1:0-5000 GCF_020424385.1 Procambarus clarkii
TTTGGGAGTTGGGGGAACTTGGATATTCTCAGCGACTTAGGGAAGGCTGAGTGATTAAATAGGGAAGAAGCACGATTGAATAGGGGGGAAATAGGCGAATAGAATGGGTGGGGGATTGATCATAGAATGGAATTGACAAGGGAGAAGGATGGATTAAACGGTAGAAAGAACCTATTGAATAGGATACTAGGATAAATCGAGCTTTAATCCAAAATCCAAAATCTTTAATCCAAAAGTGGTTGGTGTGGGGAGCCGGTCGGCCGAGCGGACAGCACACTGGACTTGTGATCCTGTGGTCCCGGGTTCGATCCCGGGCGCCGGCGAGAAACAATGGGCAGAGTTTCTTTCACCCTATGCCCCTGTTACCTAGCAGTAAAATAGGTACCTGGGTGTTAGTCAGCTGTCACGGGCTGCTTCCTAGGGGTGGAGGCCTGGTCGAGGACCGGGCCGCGGGGACATAAAGCCCCGAAAGCATCTCAAGCTAACCACCTCAGACATATATTTAACATCAAACTAAACACCTGTCAGCTGGTCCCATCATCTCCAACAGATGTTGTCGCTTGCTCGTGCGCCTGTGTGCCTCCGTTCTGGGGGTTCGAACCCTTGGCACAAGTGGCCTAGAGAGCCAGGGTGCCAGCCACGGGAGTGCGACGGGCCAACTTCACCACAGTTGTGGGAGGTCAAAGGTCAGCACAAAGTTAGTGTTCACTGCGTGTAAGGTTAAGTCTCTTCAGTCAAGCTTCCTGGCTTCAGCCAAGCTTCAGTCAAGCTTCCTTTTACCGGATGTAAACAAACATTATCCACGCTGCTTGGACTACCCTATGTAAACAGGTAACAGCTTTTAGTGAGTTTACACAAGTTTACTTAAGTTTACCTGAGTTTACCTAAGTTTACCTGAGTTTAGTTGAGTTTACCTAAGTGTAGTTGAGTTTACCTAAGTTTAGTTGAGTTTACCCAAGTTTACATGAGCTTACCTAAGTTTACTTGAGTTTACCTAAGTTTAGTTGAGTTTACCCAAGTTTAGCTGAGTTTATCCAAGTTTACATGAGCTTACCCAAGTTTACTTGAGTTTACCTAAGTTTATTTGAGTTTACACAAGTTTACTCGAGTTTACCTGAGACTAGTGGCCTCGACGAGGACAGGAAGCCGGCGGCTTGTATCCATGATAACCTCAGGGAGACGGGAACTTCCCCGCCCTCAGGGAGACGGGAACTTCCCCGCCCTCAGGGTGGCGGGAACTTCCCCGCCCTCAGGGAGACGGGAACTTCCCCGCCCTCAGGGGAGACGGGAACTTCCCCGCGCTCAGGGTAGACGGGAACTTCCCCGCGCTCAGGGAGACAGGAACTTCCCCGCCCTCAGGGGGAGACAGGAACTTCCCCGCCCTCAGGGAGACGGGAACTTCCCCGCCCTCAGGGGGAGACAGGAACTTCCCCGCCCTCAGGGAGACGGGAACTTCCCCGCCCTCAGGGAGACGGGAACTTCCCCGCGCTCAGGGAGACAGGAACTTCCCCGCCCTCAGGGAGACGGGAACTTCCCCGCGCTCAGGGAGACAGGAACTTCCCCGCCCTCAGGGAGACGGGAACTTCCCCGCCCTCAGGGAGACGGAAACTTCCCCCGCCCTCAGGGAGACAGGAACTTCCCCGCCCTCAGGGAGACGGGAACTTCCCCGCCCTCAGGGAGACGGGAACTTCCCCGCGCTCAGGGAGACAGGAACTTCCCCGCCCTCAGGGGGAGACAGGAACTTCCCCGCCCTCAGGGGGAGACAGGAACTTCCCCGCCCTTAGGGGGAGACAGGAACTTCCCCGCCCTCAGGGGGAGACAGGAACTTCCCCGCCCTCAGGGGGAGACAGGAACTTCTCCGCCCTCAGGGGGAGACAGGAACTTCCCCGCCCTCAGGGGAGACACGAATTTCCCCGCCCTCAGGGAGACGGGAACTTCCCCGCCCTCAGGGTGACGGGAACTTCCCCGCCCTCAGGGAGACGGGAACTTCCCCGCCCTCAGGGAGACGGGAACTTCCCCGCCCTCAGGGAGACAGGAACTTCCCCGCCCTCAGGGAGAGACAGGAACTTCCCCGCCCTCAGGGAGACAGGAACTTCCCCGCCCTCAGGGGGAGACAGGAACTTCCCCGCCCTCAGGGAGACTGGAACTTCCCCGCCCTCAGGGAGACGGGAACTTCCCCGCCCTCAGGGAGACGGGAAACTTCCCCGCCCTCAGGGGGGGTGACAGGAACTTCCCCGCCCTCAGGAGACGGGAACTTCCCGCCCTCAGGGGAGACAGGAACTTCCCCGTCCTCAGGGAGACAGGAACTTCCCCGCCCTCAGGGAGAGACAGGAACTTCCCCGCCCTCAGGGAGACAGGAACTTCCCCGCCCTCAGGGAGACAGGAACTTCCCCGCCCTCAGGGGGAGACAGGAACTTCCCCGCCCTCAGGGAGACAGGAACTTCCCCGCCCTCAGGGGGAGACAGGAACTTCCCCGCCCTCAAGGAGACGGGAACTTCCCCGCCCTCAGGGGGAGACAGGAACTTCCCCGCCCTCAGGGGAGACAGGAACTTCCCCGCCCTCAGGGAGACAGGAACTTCCCCGCCCTCAGGGGGAGACAGGAACTTCCCCGCCCTCAGGGAGACTGGAACTTCCCCGCCCTCAGGGAGACGGGAACTTCCCCGCCCTCAGGGAGACGGGAACTTCCCCGCCCTCAGGGAGACAGGAACTTCCCCGTCCTCAGGGAGACAGGAACTTCCCCGCCCTCAGGGAGACAGGAACTTCCCCGCCCTCAGGGGGAGACAGGAACTTCCCCGCCCTCAGGGGAGACAGGAACTTCCCCGCCCTCAGGGGGAGACAGGAACTTCCCCGCCCTCAGGGAGACTGGAACTTCCCCGCCCTCAGGGTAGACAGGAACTTCCCCGCCTCAGGGGGAGACAGGAACTTCCCCGCCCTCAGGGGGAGACAGGAACTTCCCGCCCTCAGGGGGAGACAGGAACTTCCCCGCCCTCAGGGGTAGACAGGAACTTCCCCGCCACAGGGGGAGACAGGAACTTCCCCGCCCTCAGGGGGAGACAGGAACTTCCCCGCCCACAGGGGGAGACAGGAACTTCCACGCCCTCAGGGGGAGACAGGAACTCCCCGCCCACAGGGGGAGACAGGAACTTCCCCGCCCACAGGGGGAGACAGGAACTTCCCCGCCCTCAGGGGGAGACAGGAACTTCCCCGCCCACAGGGGGAGACAGGAACTTCCCCGCCCTCAGGGGGAGACAGGAACTTCCCCGCCCTCAGGGAGACAGGAACTTCCCCGCCCTCAGGGAGACAGGAACTTCCCCGCCCACAGGGGGAGACAGGAACTTCCCCGCCCTCAGGGGTAGACAGGAACTTCCCCGCCCTCAGGGGGAGACAGGAACTTCCCCGCCCTCAGGGGTAGACAGGAACTTCCCCGCCCACAGGGGGAGACAGGAACTTCCCCGCCCTCAGGGAGACAGGAACTTCCCCGCCCTCAGGGGGAGACAGGAACTTCCCCGCCCACAGGGGGAGACAGGAACTTCCCCGCCCACAGGGGGAGACAGGAACTTCCCCGCCCTCAGGGGGAGACAGGAACTTCCCCGCCCACAGGGGGAGACAGGAACTTCCCCGCCCTCAGGGAGAGACAGGAACTTCCCCGCCCTCAGGGAGACAGGAACTTCCCCGTCCTCAGGGAGACTGGAACTTCCCCGCCCTCAGGGAGAGACAGGAACTTCCCCGCCCTCAGGGGTAGACAGGAACTTCCCCGCCCTCAGGGGGAGACAGGAACTTCCCCGCCCTCAGGGGTAGACAGGAACTTCCCCGCCCACAGGGGGAGACAGGAACTTCCCCGCCCTCAGGGGGAGACAGGAACTTCCCCGCCCTCAGGGGTAGACAGGAACTTCCCCGCCCTCAGGGGGAGACAGGAACTTCCCCGCCCTCAGGGGTAGACAGGAACTTCCCCGCCCTCAGGGGGAGACAGGAACTTCCCGCCCCTCAGGGGTAGACAGGAACTTCCCCGCCCTCAGGGGTAGACAGGAACTTCCCCGCCCACAGGGGGAGACAGGAACTTCCCCGCCCTCAGGGGGAGACAGGAACTTCCCCGCCCTCAGGGGTAGACAGGAACTTCCCCGCCCACAGGGGGAGACAGGAACTTCCCCGCCCTCAGGGGGAGACAGGAACTTCCCCGCCCACAGGGGGAGACAGGAACTTCCCGCCCTCAGGGGGAGACAGGAACTTCCCCGCCCACAGGGGGGAGACAGGAACTTCCCCGCCCACAGGGGAGACAGGAACTTCCCCGCCCTCAGGGGGAGACAGGAACTTCCCCGCCCACAGGGGGAGACAGGAACTTCCCCGCCCTCAGGGGGAGACAGGAACTTCCCCGCCCTCAGGGAGACAGGAACTTCCCCGCCCTCAGGGGTAGACAGGAACTTCCCCGCCCACAGGGGGAGACAGGAACTTCCCCGCCCTCAGGGTAGACAGGAACTTCCCCGCCCTCAGGGGGAGACAGGAACTTTCCCGCCCTCAGGGGTAGACAGGAACTTCCCCGCCCTCAGGGGGAGACAGGAACTTCCCCGCCCTCAGGGGGAGACAGGAACTTCCCCGCCCTCAGGGGGAGACAGGAACTTCCCCGCCCTCAGGGGGAGACAGGAACTTCCCCGCCCTCAGGGAACGTTCACATAAATATTGTCCAACAAGTTTGTTGGGTCGTGATGTTTGAGTTATGGGATTTCTGGGTGGCTTTAATGGGTGTGTGTGTAATGGGTGTGTGTGTAATGGGTGAGTGTGTAATGGGTGAGTGTGTAATGGGTGTGTGTGTAATGGGTGTGTGTGTAATGGGTGTGTGTGTAATGGGTGAGTGTGTAATGGGTGTGTGTGTAATGGGTGTGTGTGTAATGGGTGTGTGTGTAATGGGTGTGTGTGTAATGGGTGAGTGTGTAATGGGTGTGTGTGTAATGGGTGTGTGTGTAATGGGTGTGTGTGTAATGGGTGAGTGTGTAATGGGTGAGTGT
>NW_025559633.1:15000-17500 GCF_020424385.1 Procambarus clarkii
GTACATCTTTTCTCAATCTTTGGCGGCTTTGTTTACAATTATTAAACAGTTAATGAGCTGGGAAGCACCAGGAGGCTGTTTATAACAATAACAACAGTTGATTGGCAAGTTTTCACGCTTGTAAACTGTTTAATAAATGTAACCAAAGCCGTCAAAGATTGAGGAAAGATGTACACGTTCGTAAGTACTTGCGTAACTGCTTCGTGAATCTGGCCTTAGGTTCGTAAGTGCTCGCGTAACTGCTTCGTGAATCTGGCCTTAGGTTCGTAAGTGCTCGCGTAACTGCTTCGTGAATCTGGCCCCAGGTTTGTAAGTGCTCGCGTAACTGCTTCGTGAATCTGGCCCCAGGTTCGTATAGCCCCTGAACTGACCGCACGAGTAGTGTGAGACCACATGGTTGAACCCCTCACTAACTGGACCAATTATGGCACCAATAGGTCGTTTGATCACAGCTAAACGCGAGTATGGAAAAAAAGAGTTGTCAAAAGTTACGATACATTTAATAAAATTATACAGCAAAATTGATAACAAAATACAATCAAATCCATGTAAAATGATGTAAAAAAAAAACAAAATATAACAAATTTTTCAAAATGCTGTATGTATTAATGTCTATAGGCCTAATATATGCTTTCTCTATCTACAAATCAAACATTCTTATCAAAACTCATTGTGTATATATGTACTTTTCCCTAAATCAAATTATCATTATCCAAAAATGTTGTAATTAATTATTTTTAAACGTGAACTAAAAAAAGACTAATATTTGTAAAAAAAATTGTGTAAAAAAACCCTGTAAAATTCGTTAAAAATGCTGTAAATAGTTAAAAATATTTAAATTAAGGAAAATACTGCAAAAAAAAAATTGCAAAATAAAATTGGTCAAAAATGCACTGAAATTGAACAAAGTTTATTAGTACACATAACCTGACCATTTAAGAATGAAACGATGTGTTCAATAACACTAGGAAAGTGATTGATGGCAAGCCGGTCGGCCGAGCGGACAGCACGCTGGACTTGTGATCCTGTGGTGCTGGGTTCGATCCCAGGCGCCGGCGAGAAACAATGGGCACGGTTTCTTTCACCCTATGCCCCTGTTACATAACAGTAAAATAGGTACCTGGGTGTTAGTCAGCTGTCACGGGCTGCTTCCTGGGGGGGTTGGAGGCCTGGTCGAGGACCGGGCCGCGGGGACACTATAGCCCCGAAATCATCTCAAGATAACCTCAAGATAGATCCGGAAACACCTATACTGCAGCTATTAAGAATTATTAATACCCCAAAAAATCAAAATCAAAGAAAAAACTTAAATGAGCCTGAATCATGCCAGTAATCCCTACCCCTTTGAACCCTTAGAACCATTCAATGAACCCATAAACCTCCAAGAACCACAGCAGAATCATCCAGCCATCTCTCCCAACCCCCTTCCAGGTTCGCAGAACCCACAGAACCAATGTATGAACCATTAACCCTCCAATAATCACATACGAATCATCCAAGCATTACTCCGATCTCGTAGAACCCCCAAGAACCAGTCTCAAAAACCCTGAACCTTCAAGAACCGTTCCTGAACTAATCACCCATGTCCTCCTCCACCTTTGCCGCGTTCTGAGAACCCCAAGACCTCTAAAAATCGTCCTGAGAACTCTAAAAGTCGTTCTGAGAACCCCAAGACCTCTAAAAATTGTCCTGAGAACTCTAAAGGTCGTTCTGAGAGCCCCAAGACCTCTAAAAATCGTCCCGAGAACTCTAAAAGTCGTTCTGAGAACCCCAAGACCTCTAAAAATCGTCCTAAGAATTCTAAAAACGTTCTGAAAACCCCAAGACCTCTAAAAATCGTCCTAAGAATTCTAAAAACGTTCTGAAAACCCCCAGAGCTCTAAAAAATCGTCCCGAGAATTCTAAAAGTCGTTCCAAGAGCCCCAAGACCTCTAAAAATCGTCCCGAGAACTCTACAAGTCGTTCTGAGAACCCCAAGACCTCTAAATGTCGTTCCAAGAGCCCCAAGACCTCTAAAAATCATCCTGAGAACTCTAAATGTCGTTCCAAGAGCCCCAAGACCTCTAAAAATCATCCTGAGAACTCTAAAAATCGTTCTGAGAACCCCAAGACCTCTAAAAATCGTCCTGAGAACTCTAAAAACGTTCAGAACCCCCCCCTCCCCAAGAGATCTAAAAGAACTCACCCTATGATCGTCGATTCCCGAAAGGTCATGGTACTCCTCTCTGGTAATCATGAAAGCCGCTAAGTTAGCAGTGTAGATAGCCAGGAACACCACAGCAAACATGGCCCAAATGTTCGCCATGAATCTGTCGGTTAGAGAGGTGTTTATATTAGAATTTCTGCGAGTGGGTCCCTTGGGGGATGTTAGGATTTGGCGAGTTGTTATTCTGTGGGTGATTGGTTATTGTATGGGGTTTGGGGATTGGTTGGATTTTTTTGGGGGGGGGTTGGAGTTAGGGATTGGGTGTTTTGGGGGGGTTGGATGGTGTATGGGGTT
>NW_025559633.1:20000-23828 GCF_020424385.1 Procambarus clarkii
GGGTTGTGAACTTCCAGAGGTGGAAGGGGAAGTTCTGGTGGATTACTAGTAGGGAGTTGATAGTGTTTGGTTGTCATTAGCGTGCAAGACGCAGTGAGAGGTGAGTGACTGTTGGCATTCTTATGTCAAGGAGTTTTTTATACTGAAGTATCAATGAATATTTATACTGGTATATGTTATTGCATTCAAATGCTGATTTTCTATATATACATTATCTTGCTGATAGTGCAACAGTGTATGTAGGCTTGACCAACTTGAGGAGGTTAATGGTATCAGGTGGCGAACCAGGAGATAGGATACCCCTTTGATAAGCTGATAATAGAGTTCTGATGGTGTTGGAGTGCAACCTGATTGTGATATTACAGAGTATAGGATTCATTATTATTATATGTGTGTATGTATCGTGTATGTGCTTTGTCAAGTAAATGTGTCACAATTTGCTGGTGTTTGCCCTTGTCCTAGTGAGGCTTCCCAGGAGGTAGTAAAGAAGGAGAGAGAAAGAACCAAGAACCACTGCTGTGGACAGGGTAGGAGGTAATACTAGTAAGTCATAGGGGATTGAGGAGATCATATCTTATCTAAGGAGAGAGTGGGGAGTCACAGCGGCTCGAGTGGGTGTGTGCACGTGACAACGAGGCTAAGTGTTGGAGCCGCATCCCCTAAACGTGTGACGTTGAGCCCCTCTCCAAGAGCCAGAAGCGCCTAGTGTGATCTCCTAGTGAAGTGTAAGCACTCTACCGAGTTGTGGGTTGGGTTGTCCGTAGAGAAGGATCAACGACGACAACACCAACCAACCCACGAGTCTATAATAAATTGGGGGCCTGTGTCCGGGAGAGTGAACTGACACACCCACACCCTGTCCAAGAGTGGATTTGTACACCCTTGCTGAGATAAACTGTGTGACCGCAGGTGTATATTTTCTCTTGGGAAGACTCACAGGACAAAGATGGATAAGGTGCAAGCGTTTGTGGAGTCAGGCAAGCCTGAGGATTTAGAAGGTTGCACGAGGGATCAATTGAAACAAATAGCAGAAAAATGTGGCATCAGGTTGAAAGCATCTAAAGTAGCTGGGATGAAGGATGAGATCCTGAGGCAGTTGAGAGCCAGAAGTGAAGCGGCAGAACAAGGAGCCCAGGAAGGAGCTGAAAGTAGAAAGGAGGATGATGGGCAGGATGACGTGAGATCCCAGGGATCGAGTAGGAGCAGCAAGAGTAGCCGCAGTAGTAGGAGTAGCCGGAATAGGAGCTTGGAGAGATTCCAGTTAGAGCTCCAGATGCAGCGTGAGGACAAGGAGAGACAGTTCCAGCTGGAAAAGATGAAATTAGAACTCCAGATGAAAAATGAAGCAGAGAAGGAAAAAGAGAAAACCAGACTGGAAATAGAAAAAGAGAAAGCAAGGCTAGAGGTGGAAAAAGAAAAAGAGAGAACAAAACAAATGCAGATAGAAGCGAATAGAACCTTGGCTGAACAAAGGATTGAACATGGGTTGCCAGAGAGCACCACCCAGGTATCACACCCACCAGATGTTAGGGTTAGGGAGAAGGACATTCCCTTGTTTGTGCCCGAAGAGGCAGAGAGCTTCTTCGAGCATTTTGAGAAAGTAGCCAGTATCAAGGAGTGGCCACAGGAGGAATGGGCCCAGCTGGTCCAGTTAAGATTGACCGGTGCAGCCAGGGAGGCATACACCCAATTGTCACTGGAAGAGTGCCAGGATTATGCCACGGTAAAGAGCAGCATATTGCGCTCGTTTCAGTTAACCCCAGAAGCTTATAGGAAGCGCTTCAGAGAGATGGTGAAAGTTGGAGCATGTACGTTTGCTGAGACAGCAAGAGATCTGGAAAGACGATTCCAGAAGTGGATTGAGGCTGCTGGAGTTGGATCTTACGCTGACCTGAAGCAACTGATGGTCATGGAGAAGTTCTTGGAGATGATGCATCCCGAAACAAAGTTCAAGATCCAAGAAGCAGGGATAAAGGAGGTGAAAGATGCCGCAGATAGGGCGGATATGATTACTGAAGCGTACAAGAGCTTAAGGGAGAACAGAGTGAGAAGCGAGGCGAGACGCAGCAATAGCAGACCCAATGGAGTCTGGGGAGGAAGAAATTATGAGAGACCCAGAGGAGTCTGGGGTGAGAAAAATTTTGATAAATGGGCAGATAAAAGTAAGTACCCTAAAACTCAGAAGAGTAGGTCGCGCACTTCGTCTGAAAGTGAGGATGGAGGAGCTAAACGAGAAACTAGTCGTTATCCAGGAAATCAAGAGTCCAGTAAAGCTCCACAGAGTACGAGTAGTACGTCTGGCCCGAGGAACTCCAATACGAGTGGGCAGAGTCAGAGCTACTCTGGTACATATAGGAGAGATTTTTCACAGATGAGATGTTACCAATGTAACGGTTTGGGTCACGTGATGCGAGATTGTCGGCAGGGCAAGAGAGTTGTGACCCTGGCCATGTGTGACCCCCGAGGTAAATATACTAATGTGTTCCGAGACAAACCACAGAAGATGAACTTAGTGAACGAGAGGTATAGACCGTTCATGAGCAAAGGTTGGATCAGTGTAGGAGGCCAACCTGAGGTAGAAGTTGGTATCTTAAGAGATACCGGAGCTAATCAGAGCTTGATTGCGAGAAGCCTGATTGGGAATGATCGACGGTTAGCTGGCAGTGGGAAGATGAAAGTGTATGGGTTATTGTCGGAGAGTGACATGCCCGTTTGTACTGTCCAGCTAAGGTCGGAATATGTGTCGGCGGAGGTGATGTTGGGAGTGTGCCCCGACATACCTATTCCAGGAGTCCAAGTGATCCTGGGAAATGACTTGTGTGGGACAAAGGTGTTGACAAGAGTCATGGCGGAGACTGTGCCAGAGGAGTGCCCAGAAGGCCACTGCACGTGTGGGACACCTGAGAGTGTGAACCTGACTGACATCCGAGGAGATGAGTCAGGAGACCGCCAAGCCATTGAGTACCCTGTCTCGGTAGTGATGAAGGGAGAGGTGGCCGACGAGGAAGACGCTGGAGAAGGTGAGACAGTGTCGATTCAACCGGTGGAAGATATCGACGTAGATATAGCATGGCTGTTTGATGAAGGTCCAGCCCAGGAAAATGAAGTCTCGGTGAGGTCAAAAGTGAAGATGGCCCAGCCGAAGAAGAATCATGTGAAGAGAGCGGACCTGAGTAGAGCCCAGACTGCTGAAATTAAGGGTCGGAAGGTGAATGCAACTGTGCTGAGTAGGAATGAGGAAAGATGTGGACATACTGAGGACGGAAATAGAGCGTCAAGTGGTCCACGAGCACAGAGGCATAGGGATAGTGGAGTTAAGTTGTTTGAGATGTCAGGAGTTGACATGTTTCACAGAAAACGTGGAGTAAAGATAGTGAAGAAGAGTAGTAGCCGAGAAAATGAGAGGAGAAGAGACAGTATGTGTGGAGAGATGCTTACGAGCACTCTGGGAGAGGTAGAGCGACATGCACGGTCGAGTGCTGTTGAGTGTAGTACAGTGCCCGAAGAAACTTTTAGGGAACGAAGAAGAGTTGAAGGAGAAGAAATGGAGTTGTATAGAGGTGAGAAATGTGAGAAGAGGATGATGATACAAGCATGGAGGAATAGAAGAAAGCCGAGGACTCGATGGAGGTCAAACAAGACGATGTCTTGGACAAATGAGGAGACGAAAGGGAGGATAGTTGGTGAAGACGAGGGAGTAAAGTATAATGGCAGTAGATGGAAGTGTGAAGACAACAGAGGAGGTACAGACAGTAGATGTCTGACTCTGGACGTGAAGAGAGGAAGACGAGGAAACGGAGGGTGGAGACAGTAAGTAGAGTGGACCAA
>NW_025559634.1:0-45022 GCF_020424385.1 Procambarus clarkii
GACTGCCAAAAAGCCTTTGATACAGTACCGCACATGAGACTGCTGTTCAAGCTCGAGAGGCAGGCGGGGGTGGGGGGAAAGGTCCTAGAATGGATAAGGAACTACCTAACAGGAAGGAGCCAAAGAGTTACGGTAAGGGGCGAGAAGTCGGACTGGCGAACAGTAACAAGTGGTGTACCACAAGGATCGGTGCTGGGACCAATTCTATTTCTTGTATATGTTAACGACATGTTTACAGGCGTAGAGTCCTACATGTCGATGTTTGCGGATGATGCAAAGTTGATGAGAAGAGTTGTGACAGATGAGGATTGCAGGATCCTCCAAGAGGACCTGAACAGATTGCAGAGATGGTCAGAGAAATGGCTACTAGAATTCAACACGAGCAAATGTAAAGTTATGGAAATGGGACTAGGAGATAGGAGACCAAAGGGACAGTACACAATGAAGGGGAACAGCCTACCTGTAACGACGCGTGAAAGAGACCTGGGGGTGGACGTAACACCTAATCTATCTCCTGAGGCACATATTAATAGGATAACGACAGCAGCGTACTCTACACTGGCAAAAGTTAGAACATCATTCAGAAACCTAAGTAAGGAGGCATTTAGGGCGCTTTACACTGCCTACGTAAGGCCAGTCTTAGAGTATGCCGCCTCATCATGGAGTCCCCATCTGAAGAAGCATATAATGAAACTGGAAAAGGTTCAGAGGTTTGCAACGAGACTCGTCCCAGAGCTACGAGGGATGGGGTATGAAGAGCGCCTGAGGGAACTGTGCCTTACGACACTAGAAAGAAGAAGGGAGAGGGGGGACATGATAGGAACGTATAAGATACTCAGAGGAATTGACAGAGTGGACATAGACGAAATGTTCACACGGAATAGTAACAGAACGAGAGGACATGGATGGAAGCTTGAAACTCAGATGAGTCACAGAGATGTAAGGAAGTTTTCTTTTAGCGTGAGAGTAGTGGGGAAATGGAATGCACTTCAGGAACAGGTTGTGGAAGCAAATACTATTCATAATTTTAAAACCAGGTATGATAGGGAAATGGGACAGGAGTCATTGCTGTAAACAACCGATGCTCGAAAGGCGGGATCCAAGAGTCAATGCTCGATCCTGCAAGCACATATAGGTGAGTACACACACACTCACACACACACACACACACACACACACACACACACACACACACACACACACACACACACACACACACACACACACACACACACACACACACACACACACACACACACACACACACACACACACACACAGGAGTCATTGCTGTAAACAACCGATGCTCGAAAGGCGGGATCCAAGAGTCAATGCTCGATCCTGCAGACACAACTAGGTGACTACAGCTAGGTGAGTACACACACACACACACACACACAGGGGCCTGGTGGATAGCGCGCAGGATTCGTAATTCTGTGGCGCGGGTTCGATTCCCGCACGAGGCAGAAACAAATGGGCAAAGTTTCTTTCACCCTGAATGCCCCTGTTACCTAGCAGTAAATAGGTACCTGGGAGTTAGTCAGCTGTCACGGGCTGCTTCCTGGGGTGTGTGTGTGTGTGTGTGGTGTGGGAAAAAAAATAGTAGTTAGTAAACAGTTGATTGACAGTTGAGAGGCTGGCCGAAAGAGCAAAGCTCAACCCCCGTAAAAACACAACTAGTAAACACACACACATACACACACACACATACACATGTGTGTGAGTATGGCTGAACTAAAGGTACCATCTGGGAGGTGAAATCCTGCAAGAGTCAAATAAAGAAAAAGATCTGGGGGTTGATTTGACACCGAACCTGTCCCCAGAGGCCCACATCAAAAGGATATCACCAGAAGAATATGTTAGATTGACCAACATAAGAACTGCCTTTAGAAACTTGTGTAAGGAATCGTTCAGGACCCTGTATACCACTTATGTCAGACTAATCCTGGAGTATGCAGCTCCAGCCTGGAGTCCATACCTAGTTAAACACAATATAAAGTTAGAGAAGATTCAGAAGATTTTTCCATCCTGACATGTGCCAAACCTCACTGGAGGACAGAAAATGCTATGACCTTAGCTGCCCACACTTTCACGTGAAAGGCACGGAACGCTACATAAAGAGTGGCAAGCAGGATAATGAATTTGGAGGAAACTCTATAAATTTTTTATACCAGACCGGCAGAGAATTCAAAAGGAGCAGCATGGAGAGTGTATGGAACTGGATGACAGATCCACTGGCATTCCAGAATTACAGATACAATTACCCACCGAAAGGGAACTACAACTACGACAGAAAACTGCCCTACAACAATCAGTACTGGTCAGAACAAACTCATTATGTCCACGATTAATGGACGTGCCGAAAAAGTCTCCCATTCAAACTATCACTAATAGAGTAACCTCATTCATCTTTGCCAACATACAAGGACTGAAAACAAGAACAAACAACAAAGTACAGTTCATAAATGGCCTCCTCACGGAGTCAAATGCAGTATTTGGAGCTTTCACAGAAACCCATGCAGGGGAATTGTTGGACAGTGAGATCTGGATTCCAGGATATAACCTATACAGGTGTGATAGGAAAATTAGGTCACATGGAGGAGTGGGTCTGTATATTAGGGAAGACCTTGTATGCTCGGAGCTCCTAAACGTTACAAATGAGGTGGTAGAGGTACTGGGATTAAAAATAGAGAAAATAAATTTAGTGATTATACTAATATACAAACCGCCAGATGCAACGGCTGAGGAATTCACAGAACAGATAAGCAAAATAGAGAATAGCCTTGATAATTTGGAGAACCCGATACCTGATATTATTTTCCTAGGTGACTTCAACTTGCCTAGTCTCAGGTGGAAAATAGCAAACAATAATATTATACCAGGAAATCTAACAGGACCTAACCAACCACAGATTAGAGAACTACTTAGATTCTGTGACAAATTTTCACTCAATCAGCAGATATCGGAGCCAACGAGAAATGAAAATATTCTAGATCTGGTCTTTACGAACAATGAAGACATTATCAGAGACATTACGATATCAGATACCACATACTCAGATCACAAACTCATTGAAGTGCAAACGACCATCAATACTCAGAATAGACCTAAAACGTTGATAAAGCGAGAGGGGCTATTCAGTAAATTCAATTTTAATAATAAAAGGATAGACTGGGAGATAATAAACAGGGAACTTACAAACATTCCATGGGGAACTGTTCTAAATAATACAAGTCCTACAGAAGGAATAGAAAAACTTACTTCAGAAGCGTATCAAGTCTGTCTGAAACATGTTCCTTTGAGGAAAGCCAGAAAGAGATCTAACGTAGAAAGAGAACGCAGACGACACTATAAACGCAGGAAAAAAATAACGGAACTGCTTATGCAGACACGAATTTCCCGTCAAAGAAGGAATAATTTAAATAGGGAGATTGAAGAAATCGAGCGGAAATTGAAACACTCATATGAAACTGAAGAAAGGCAGTTAGAACAGAAAGCAATTCAGGAAATAAAGAAAAATCCAAAATATTTCTTCTCATATGCGAAATCAAAAGCAAAAACCACTGCCAGTATTGGACCTATTCGTACAAGTGAAGGTTCATACACGGAGGATGACAAAGAAATTAGTGAAATCCTAAAAAAGCAGTATGAGGACATGTTTAGCACTCCAATAAACAACATGAAGGTGGAAGATCCAGACATTTTCTTTATGCGGGATATTCAAACCCCGGTAAATATAACTGATATAAACACGAGCGCACTAAATTTTGAAAAAGAAATTGAAAACATGCCCATGCACTCGGCCCCAGGTCCAGACTCATGGAATTCAATATTTATAAAGAAATGCAAAGTGCCGGTAGCACAGGCACTCAGTATAGTGTGGAGGAAGAGCTTGGACACGGGGGAGATACCAGATGCACTTAAAGTAGCAGACATAGCCCCTCTACACAAGGGAGGGAGCAAAGCATTGGCAAAAAATTATAGACCAGTTGCACTAACATCGCACATCATAAAAGTATTTGAGAGAGTGATTAGGAGTCAGGTCACCAATTTCATGGAGACCAATGACCTTCATAACCCAGGCCAACATGGATTTCGAGCGGGAAGATCGTGCCTCTCACAGCTACTTGAGCACTACGACAAAGTCACTGAGGCATTAGAAGAGAAACAGAATGCTGATGTGATATACACGGACTTCGCAAAGGCCTTCGATAAATGTGACCATGGCGTGATAGCACACAAAATGAAGTCAATGGGAATAACCGGTAAAGTAGGACGCTGGATACTCAGTTTTCTGTCAAACAGGACTCAGCGAGTAACTGTCAACCATATAAAATCTAGTCCAAGTGCAGTGAAAAGCTCTGTACCTCAGGGTACAGTCCTTGCACCACTGCTTTTCCTTATTCTCATATCAGATATAGACAAAAATACAAGTCACAGCTTCGTATCATCCTTTGCAGATGACACAAAAATCAGTATGAAAATTACCTCGGCTGAGGACATTGAAAAACTTCAAGCTGATATTAATAAAGTTTTCGACTGGGCATCAGAAAATAACATGATGTTTAACAGTGATAAATTCCAGGTACTCAGGTACGGTAAAAATGAGGACCTTAAACATAATACAGAGTACAAAACACAATCAAATGTACCCATAGTAGGAAAACAGCATGTAAAGGATTTGGGAATAATAATGTCGGACGACCTAACGTTTAAGGAGCATAACCAAGCAAATATTGCGACAGCCAGAAAAATGATAGGATGGATTACGAGAACTTTCAAATCCAGGGATCCCATCACAATGGTTGTACTCTTCAAGGCACTTGTGTTGTCCCGTCTTGAGTACTGCTCAGTACTCACTTCCCCCTTCAAAGCAGGAGAGATTGCTGAAATAGAGGGAATACAGAGAACATATACGGCACGCATAGACGCAATAAAGCACCTAAATTATTGGGATCGTCTCAAAGCCCTCCAAATGTACTCACTAGAAAGAAGACGAGAGAGATATCAAATAATATACACCTGGAAGATACTGGAGGGTCAAGTACCAAATCTACACAGTAAAATAACAACGTACTGGAGTGAACGACATGGAAGAAAATGTAGAATAGAACCAATGAAGAGCAGAGGTGCCATAGGCACAATCAGAGAACACTGTATAAACATCAGAGGTCCGCGGTTGTTCAACGTCCTCCCAGCAAGCATAAGAAATATTGCCGGAACAACAGTGGACATTTTCAAGAGGAAACTAGATTTATTCCTCCAAGGAGTGCCGGACCAACCGGGCTGTGGTGGGTATGTGGGCCTGCGGGCCGCTCCAAGCAACAGCCTGGTGGACCAAACTCTCACAAGTCGAGCCTGGCCTCGGGCCGGGCTTGGGGAGTAGAAGAACTCCCAGAACCCCATCAACCAGGTATCAACCAGAGGTATGCCACCAGACTAGTCCTAGAACTGAGAGGTATGAGCTACGAGGAAAGGATAAGGGATCTAAACCTAACGTCCCTGGAAAATAGAAGAGTAAGGGGAGACATGATAACCACCTACAAAATTCTCAGGGGAATTGACAGGGTGGACAAAGACTAATTATTTAGCATGGGTGGAACACGATCGAGAGGACACAGGCGGAAACTTAGTACCCAAATGAGCCACAGAGACATTAGAAAGAATTTTTTCAGTGTGAGAGTAATTAACAAATATAATGCACTAGGCAGTGATGTGGTGGAGGCTGACTCCATACAACGTTTCAAATGTAGATATGATAGAGCCCAGTAGGCTCAGGAATCTGTACACAAGTTGATTGAGAGTTGAGAGGCGGGACCAAAGAGCCAGAGCTCAACCTCTGCAAGCACAACTAGGTGAGTATAACAACTAGGTGAGTACAACAACTAGGTGAGTATAACAACTAGGCGAGTACAACAACTAGGTGAGTATAACAACTAGGTGAGTATAACAACTAGGTGAGTACAATAACTAGGTGAGTATAACAACTAGGTGAGTATAACAACTAGGTGAGTATAACAACTAGGTGAGTACAACAACTAGGTGAGTATAACAACTAGGTGAGTATAACAACTAGGTGAGTATAACAACTAGGTGAGTATAACAACTAGGTGAGTATAACAACTAGGTGAGTACAACAACTAGGTGAGTACAACAACTAGGTGAGTACACACACACACACACATTCCCCAAGTCTTACCCCCCAAAAAAAACCACTTCTCTGCATTCCCAGTCTTCTTTATGGATGTAAGGAAGTGCGTCATTGTTATCAGTCTTTAGATTGTTTAGATGCGGATATAAATGACTGAATCAGGCTTTAATAGGACGAATTAGGTTAAAATTAGTTAGACTATTTTAGGATATGTTCAAGCAGATCATGCTAGGCTTTGTTGGATTATGCAAAATCAGGTTGACCTATATCAGCCTAGTTTGGATTACATTAAGCAAGGTTGGATTATGTAAAGCAAATTTAATTTTTTCTATCTAGTTCAGATTTTTTAAAGCGAGTCTGTATTACGATAGGCTAGTGTGCATAAAGAAAGTTAAGATTCGTTTGCATCGAGGTGAGGTAACTATTAGGAGCCAGCACTAATCAGCATGCCAATATAGCACTTGGAAAGGATATGAGGACAAGGAACCATGATATGAGGACAAGGAGCTAGGATATGAGGACAAGGAGTCAATATGAGGATAGGAAGCTGGGATATGAGGACCAGGAACCAGTACATGAGGACAGGGAACTGGAATATGAGGACTAGGAACCAGTACATGAGAACAGGGAACTGGAATATGAGGACTAGGAACCAGTACATGAGAACAGGGAACTGGAATATGAGGACTAGGAACCAGTACATGAGAACAGGGAACTGGAATATGAGGACAAGGAACCAGACCATGAGGACAGGGAACTGGGATATGAGGACAAGGAACCAGACCATGAGAACAGGGAACTGGAATATGAGGACAAGGAACCAGACCATGAGGACAGGGAACTGGGATATGAGGTCGAACCAACGGAACGTTGCTCAACCACTAGGACCAATGAGGGCGATACACAGACCCAGCCAGAAGCGAGGGCGTCGCTCCACCGACCATCAGTGGGCCCGGAGCTAAGGCTCAACCCCCCACAGACACACTTTGGTGAACACACTTGACTGAGTGAGGTGAGTACGGTTCATCCCCCTGAATGTCTTGGTGCGCAACTTACTGGAACTATCATCATTGAGCCAAAGCCACCTGAGGTCCGCTTCTCTCATAGCAGCTCTTCATTGTCAGCGAGGCTTCCGTGACTGGCTGATTGGTTATTTGAGGATAAGTAATGGCCTAGTTAGTAATTAAACCGCCGGTAAGGACGGTCTTGTAAATAAACACAAGATGGAACGTGACATCACTGTCAGCTTGGCCAGGCCAAACTGTTTAGAGGAGCCGCAAATCAGACATATATGTCTCCTCTGTACGCCACCAGGTCCCAATTCTCCCCGTCAACCCCCCCCCCCTCAACGGACCGGCCAAGGTCCGTTGAGGGGGGAGGGGGAAGGGAGAGGGGTGAAGGGAGGAGGGGGGGGAAGGGAAAAGGGGGGGGGGAAGGGAGGAGGGAGGCATCGAAACGACACAAACACCCACTTTCCCCCCCCCCCCTCCTCCCAGGCGAGTCTGGCATCAAAGAGGATATTTAGGAAAAGGGCCTTCAAAAATAACCACGTAGTTGAAAAGTTTAATTCATTTCGAGTGTAACAGTGAACACCACCTGCACCTACTGTCTGAAAAAATGCCTTTGAAATCTGTTGATTATACGTCCCGTTAGGCAGGTGGACTGACCGTCAGGCGGATGGACAGCGGACCTTTAGGCAGAAAGACAATGGGAGCCGTTAAACAGGTGGACGGGGACGTGCTGTATGGACGGCGACTTGCCGTTAGACGGACGGAGGTAAGTTGGCCGCTTGATAATCGGATTGAGACGGGCCATTAAACGAAAACGCAAAGAGACAGAAAGGCCAGTTCGCCGTTATATTCAGCAGTGGCACTTTACAGACAGACATACAGAGAAACATACCCCCCGTCGGCCAGCTAGACGGGTAAAAGCGGATTCCGGTATTTGATTAACAATGTTACAGAGAACATAAAAACATGATACATAATAGATATATAATTTACGGGTTACAACTCTTTGATGTACCGAAAACTTTATACAATGTTTAACACATTACTTGTTCTTGTTCTAGATTCAGATACTTGGAACATAACGTCCAAAAAGAACAAAAAACGAACACAAAGGTGGCAGATGTTGTTAAAGATTCGCTGCCTGGAACAAAAAGTTCAAAGTAGCACGGGCTATGGTGAGCCCGCAGAGTTTTAAGGTAGCAGATGGATGATTGATGAAGATTAAGCCACCCAAAAGGTGGCACGGGCATGAATAGCCCGTAAAAGTTAGCAATTGATTGATGATTGATGAAGATTAAGCCACCCAAAAGGTGGCACGGGCATGAATAGCCCGTAAGTGGTGGCCCTTTTGAGCCATCACCAGTATCAAATAGATGAGAGAAGAGAGAGAAGATTAAGCCACCCAAAAGATGGCTTGGGCATGAATAGCCCATAAGTGGTGGCCCTGTTGAGCCATTTCCAGTATCAATAGATAATACTGGAGATCTGTGGAGGTGCGACTGCACCCTGCGTGACGGGAGATGTCTCCCATGAAAAAAAGGTTAACAGAGTTTGAAAACAATATTATAGTGTTCGTATGGTCGGAAAATACAGATAAAAAATGATTATGTAATTATCCATTGAATTATATTCCAATGCCATTGTAAATAGATTTGTTTATTTTGAAATTTTATTTTAAATTTTTCTATAATGTAATTTGAATCAATGATATTTGTATTATCATAACAAACTAATTATTACATTACATGTAAAAAATATTAATTAGATTAGCATTAACACACAGAATTCACATTAATGTGATAACGTGATATATGGTCAAGTGGTAGAGTACACACTTGGCAATCTCAAGGTCGAGGGTTCGTGCCCACCCCATTGCCCTAGTGGATTGTCTCAAGATTAACATTGTTAATAGTAACAGTAGTTATAGTGTGTGTAAATATATGTCGTACCTAAAAGCCTGAGTTACGCTACGTGGCCTAGTATGCAAGTTCTAGTCTACATAACAGGCAGAGTGATTTTCGCTATATCATCTTCTATATATGTAGAAGATATGTCTTGTATATATGTAGAAGAACACGATATGTAGTGTCCTGGGGAGCCTTGTGAGACACCCGCGTACACTCACATATTGTCTTCTCCTACCACCCACTATATATTGTGTATTTTGTTATTTTATTTGCATCAAACTTCATTACGCACAAAAAAGGGTTACAACATTGGTTACATGCGAGGTACAAGGCTAGTTGTCACAGGTTGTCGAGTTCTCCGTTGGCAACAGTGATTGGCCTGATTCCCCATCCTTCTTGGTGAGTGCACTGAGGGAGGCACCAAGAAAGAGGGGCCTGATGCATTTATATATGTATAGCGCATATATAAAGTGCATTGAGCTCCTGGCTGTCTGGGTTCGAATCCCTCTGGGGTGTGGAGTTTTCACTTTCATATACGCTTGGGGACCATTCAAGCTTGTTCGCATATATATATATATATATATATATATATATATATATATATATATATATATATATATATATATATATATATATATATATATATATATATATATATATATATATATATATATATATATATATATATGCAGGATACACCTCTCGGTATCCGTCAGATCAGCCGCATTCACAATATATTTTCTGCGTGTCTAGATTGTATTAATCTTTGTTTATGAATTTAGAAATAAATAATATCGCAAACAAAATTGGAGAAATAGTTATTAAAATAAAGAGTTAAACATTGCTACAAAGAGAAATTAATTAGTGACAAAGACTTTTATGTACTGAACCGTGTCAAAGAATTTTTCGCACTTCCGATATGTATGAAGTTCGTCTTTCCTTCTCTGTTCTATTTTGTTGGCATCAATTGCTCGCATGGCTCCTGCAGGCTTCTCGCAGGCTCCTCACATAGCTCCTGCAGGCTCCTCGCAGGCTCCTCACATAGCTCCTGCAGGCTCCTCACATAGCTCCTGCAGGCTCCTGCAGGCTCCTCACATAGCTCCTGCAGGCTCCTGCAGGCTCCTCACATAGCTCCTACAGGCTCCTGCAGGCTCCTCACATAGCTCCTGCAGGCTCCTGCAGGCTCCTGCAGGCTCCTCACATAGCTCCTGCAGGCTCCTGCAGGCTCCTCACATAGCTCCTGCAGGCTCCTGCAGGCTCCTCACATAGCTCCTGCAGGCTCCTGCAGGCTCCTCACATAGCTCCTGCAGGCTCCTGCAGGCTCCTCGCAGGCGCGCGAGGTGCGTTAAAAACCATTTCTCTTTCTTAAAACTGAGTTGTTTATTGTTATTTTAAATACTAGGCGCTGTGTTGGTTTACTCAACTATTTCTATAGAGTTCGAAAATCGACATAGTTTTCCACTCTTGTGATTATAAGTCATTAAATTAATTGAGAAATATTATGGATCTTAGTTCTGATCCTTCAGGTGCTCGGCTTGTTACTCTACACCAGTCCGACTTTTCACCCGCCACTTTTATTCTCTGACTCCTGTCTGTTAGGCACTCTCTCGTCCATGTCAGTGCTCTTGTACTTACTCCTGCCTGCCTCTCAAGTTAATATAGCAGTTTCTTGTGTGGAACTGAGTCAAAGATTTTGTGGCAGTCCAGAAACACACGATCTGCCCAACCGTCTCTCATTTGTCTTATTTTAGTTACTTTGTCAAAGAACTTTAGTAGGCTTGTTACGCATGAATTCACTTGCCTGAAACGAAGTTGGTGTTTGTTTACATATCTGATCCTCTCTGGCTGTTTAACTAGTCATATCATCAGAGCCGGTCGGCCGAGCAGACAGCATGCTGGACTTGTGATCCTGTGGTCCTGTAACACTGGTTAGGGTTCCTCTCTCTACTTCACTTCCTTCCTTGCCCTCTCTACCCGTATTCTTACTTTTTATTCTCTACCAAGGGACTCCAAAACTTTTACCAAAGCCAACTCCACGCCACGTGGTCCTAAGACGATTGACCGACTTAGGATTCTACACCCAGTATGACGTGACCTAGGCTCTGAGCAAAACCCTAGAGTCGCCTCTACGCTGCCACCACCAGACCAGCAACACAGAGCAATGATCGAGGTCTGGATCGATCACGCTAATTAATCAACCTTGGGGCTTGATCCCCACTCGATGACCGTGGAAACTTAAGAGTGTGAAATTAATTACACGGGAATGATTCGATGTTAGAATCGATGTTAGAATCGGCGCCCAATCCAACTCTACCTCGTGTGGACCACGTGACCAGGACAAGTATACACATAAAATACATGGAAATAATAAAATGCAAAATATTAACAAATTTAATTTATTAAAAGAAAACTAAAACAAAAAATCTAAATATGTTCACTCCCTGTCACTTTAACACTCCCTACTTGACCTGAATGGCAAATGAGACTATTTCTATACATAACCATAGCAACTATACCTCTATGTTTTACCAGCTAAAGATGTTGGGCTGGTCTCGGGGAGAGGTAAGATGTTTGACCTCTCCCAGCTGCTTCCGTGACCACACTAATCTGTCCTCGTCTGATCTAGCCCAGACTAGAACATTGTATTGTTCCGCATCGCTTACCCAGTTACTTTAGCAAGGTTAAGTTATAACAATTAACCTGTTGTGCTTAATTGATCCAGACTGGTTGAATTATTTTACCGAAATTAAATTACGCAAACATCTACGGCAGAGCTGTTCCCGATCCCCAAAATGGTTAATTGAACTTTGAGAAATAATAGACATGTCAACCCTGCTGACCTATGACCGCCGGTCACTCCGCCTTACAAGTTAGATCTGATTCGTGACGTCACTGATGGTGACTTAAACTCAATAATTAGAATACTCTTGATATTGTATCCAGTACTATTATACAATACAATTTTAATGCAAAATGAATAAAGGCTAATTTCTCTAAATTACTGAATACTATAGGATGATTCATTATACGCAGCTATGAACAAAGCGTCGGTTATTTCCACCGCGAATCCCCCTGGGGGTCAGGTCCCCAGGTCACCACGCGGGCTCAGGTTCCCATTCTCTTTTGTCGATAAACCACTGGAGAATTCTTACAACAGCCTAGTTTGTTACAACCCCCCCGCACAAGCACTTAGTAAACCTTGTTAATTTGTTAAAAATCACGAGGTTTAGTATCCAAACCCACAATTCAACTCATGCCATAAACAAAAGCTAACCTAACTAATAAAATTTAAAAAAAAAAAATTGTATTTTTTATTGTAACACTGGTTAGGGTTCCTCTCTCTACTTCACTTCCTTCTTTGCCCTCTCTACCCGTATTCTTACTTTTTATTCTCTACCAAGGGACTCCAAAACTTTTACCAAAGCCAACTCCACGCCACGTGGTCCTAAGACGATTGACCGACTTAGGATTCTACACCCAGTATGACGTGACCTAGGCTCTGAGCAAAACCCTAGAGTCGCCTCTACGCTGCCACCACCAGACCAGCAACACAGAGCAATGATCGAGGTCTGGATCGATCACGCTAATTAATCAACCTTGGGGCTTGATCCCCACTCGATGACCGTGGAAACTTAAGAGTGTGAAATTAATTACACGGGAATGATTCGATGTTAGAATCGATGTTAGAATCGGTGCCCAATCCAACTCTACCTCGTGTGGACCACGTGACCAGGACAAGTATACACATAAAATACATGGAAATAATAAAATGCAAAATATTAACAAATTTAATTTATTAAAAGAAAACTAAAACAAAAAATCTAAATATGTTCACTCCCTGTCACTTTAACACTCCCTACTTGACCTGAATGGCAAATGAGACTATTTCTATACATAACCATAGCAACTATACCTCTATGTTTTACCAGCTAAAGATGTTGGGCTGGTCTCGGGGAGAGGTAAGATGTTTGACCTCTCCCAGCTGCTTCCGTGACCACACTAATCTGTCCTCGTCTGATCTAGCCCAGACTAGAACATTGTATTGTTCCGCATCGCTTACCTAGTTACTTTAGCAAGGTTAAGTTATAACAATTAACCTGTTGTACTTAATTGATCCAGACTGGTTGAATTATTTTACCGAAATTAAATTACGCAAACATCTACGGCAGAGCTGTTCCCGATCCCCAAAATGGTTAATTGAACTTTGAGAAATAATAGACATGTCAACCCTGCTGACCTATGACCGCCGGTCACTCCGCCTTACAAGTTAGATCTGATTCGTGACGTCACTGATGGTGACTTAAACTCAATAATTAGAATACTCTTGATATTGTATCCAGTACTATTATACAATACAATTTTAATGCAAAATGAATAAAGGCTAATTTCTCTAAATTACTGAATACTATAGGATGATTCATTATACGCAGCTATGAACAAAGCGTCGGTTATTTCCACCGCGAATCCCCCTGGAGGTCAGGTCCCCAGGTCACCACGCGGGCTCAGGTTCCCGTTCTCTTTTGTCGATAAACCACTGGAGAATTCTTACAACAGCCTAGTTTGTTACAGTCCTGGGTTCGATCCCAGGCGCCGGCGAGAAACAATGGGCAGAGTTTCTTTCACCCTATGCCCCTGTTACCTAGCAGTAAAATAGGTACCTGGGTGTTAGTCAGCTGTCACGGGCTGCTTCCTGGGGGTGCAGGCCTGGTCGAGGACCGGGCCGCGGGGACACTAAAAGCCCCGAAATCATCTCAAGATCTCAAGATATCATTATTATCATTTCGAGTACCTTGTATTGGATGCTTGTCAGTGATACTGGCATGTAGTTTAGTGCCTCCTCCCTATTTTTTTCTTATATATAATGATGCGACATAAGTAAAACCCATTTCATGACATAAGTAAACCGATTCTACTGTGGAATATGATAGGTAAACCTAATTTGACGGTGGGATGAGATAGGAATACGAATTTGACGGTGGGAGTCACATAGGTAAACCAAGTTTTCCGGTGACAGAAGATATGTAAACTAATTTTACGGGGGAGTGACAAATGTAAACCAATTTAAAGAACTTCAAAAACTGTGAACTATTTTCTAGTGCGTTTCCGACATGCAAGGAATGTAGAGAATCCAATTTATAAGGCTTGACCCCCAGAGAGAGAGAGAGAGAGAGAGAGAGAGAGAGAGAGAGAGAGAGAGAGAGAGAGAGAGAGAGAGAGAGAGAGAGAGAGAGAGAGAGAGAGAGAGAGAGAGAGAGAGAGAGAGAGAGAGAGAGAGAGAGAGAGAGAGAGAGAGAGAGAGAGAGAGAGAGAAAGGAGTACAGAAAGAGAAACAGAGCAATAACATGATATAAGAACATGGAGAGAGTGGAGGGTACAGAGAGAGAAAAAATTTGTAGAGAGACATAGAAACAATGTGACAGACAGAACAGGGAAAAAGAAAATAGAGAGGCAGACACACATTAATCGTAATAGGGGTGAAAGAGAGTGACACAGAAACTGAAACAAAGTGAAAACGTGATAAATCAACGAGTAAAAATAGTGTGTTAATTAAACAGTTTACGAGATCGCATACTTCACAACTATTTATGAAATGCAAACTAATTAAACCACCATAACTGAGGAAAAAGATGTACAGATTTCGTAAATACCTGATGGATCCTAGGGGTAATCTATATGTCGTGCCTATGAAATTCAGAATTGTTTTTATCATAGCTGGATCAGTTGTGTGGAAAATTTGAGATGTTACCGATCTAATTCTGTCTTAAAAACGGGATAAGTCTAGATTCAGGAAAGACCTGGGTAAATACTGGTTTGGAAATAAGGTGGTTACTTTATGGAACAAACTACTGGGTAACATAATACACGAGAGATCGCTTGATTGTTTCAAGCGTGGATTAGACATGTATATGAATGATTTGGGGTAGATAAAAATAAGAGCTGCCTCATACGGTCACCATTCGACTAAGTTGTCCTCATGTCCCAGCTCTTTGTTCTCATATTTCAGTACTTTGTTCTCATACCCCAGCTCCTCGTTCTCATATCCTAGCTCATTGTTCTCATATCTCAGCTTCTAGTTATTATATCCCAGCTCCTTGTCCTCATATCCCAGCCCGTTGTCCTCATATCCCTGCTCCTTGTCCTCATATCCCAACTCCTTGTTCTCATATCCTAGCTTCTTCTTCTCATATCTCAGGTTCTTCCTCTAATATCTCAGCTCCTTGTCCTCATATTCCTGCTCCTTGCCCCTTATATCACAGCTTCTTATTGTCATATTTCAGCTCTGTTTCCTCATATCCCTCCCAAGTCCTTCAAGTTAGTCAATTCCTTCAAGTCGTCCTCATATCCCAGCTCCTTGTCCTCATATCCCAGCTCCTTGTCCTCATATCCCAGCTCCTTGTCCTCATATCCCAGCTCCTTGTCCTCATATCCCTCCCAAGTGCTTTATAATCCTGCCTTAGCGCTGTTTCCTCACAATTAGCTTGCCTCATACAAACAAAGATGCCCTCTGCACTTTTTCCTTCATTCTTATGTTCCTATTTTAAAATTTCGCACATTAAAGTGCAAGGTAAAAGCGACAGCCAAAATAGAGGAGTCTGGCCTTCCGGGACACCCTGCCAGGTTTCTGGTGAAATGAATTGAACCTCCTCCCCACTGAGTACACATTCCGCGTCTGGGGTTACAAGAAGAGGCATTTGACAGAGTGGTTTAAGAGAGCTGCCTCAATGGCTCAAGTGGTGAGAGAAATTGACTTAGTGGTAAATAAAGTGACGTTAACACACACACACACAACTATATATATATATAAATATATATATATATATACACACACACGAGTAGCTGAAGCTATAACAACAACAACATATTCGGTACAGGTTCTGTGTAATCTTACTGGCTTAGGTTAGGTTATTGCCTCTATTATAATTACTTTAGCAAGTGTGTCAAGCAGTCTTACTTACCAGTGTGTCGATTACATCTTTTGTATATTTCTTTATATTTTTACATATCTTACTGATAGCATTAGTTACTAACGACGGCTTAATATTACCTACTTTAGGTAAGGCTAAGGATTAATATATTAGTATTAGTTATCTCAATCATTAAACACAATATATTTTCACTAATACATAATAATTCCGAGTTTTCTCGTGTAGTAATAAAATATTAATAAATATGATACGGTATTCCTCCCTAAATGTCGAGTTAATAAAAAAAATTATATATTTATTTTTTGCGTTTGGACGTAATTACGTGAATATTTAAAACAAGAAGTTGATTATATAGTCATCACTTTAATCTATATGCGCAATGTTTAACCCAAAACAGCTTAGGTAAATATATATAGATAAAATATGTACCAAGCTTGCTTTACCTTTTAGCTTTGGTGTGGGGGTGAGTACCAGCTCTTGGGCCCCAGATTTGAGATTGTGGCTATCTGACTCCCAACTCTCAGGTGTTTTGAATGTCCTCTACAGCCTCATTGAAATTGAATAAGTTTATTGAGGTAAAATATACACAAAGGGATGAGGTAGCACAAGCAATCCTCACCCCGTTCGGTACAACGTGTTCATATATATACAGAAACACATCACAAACAATAAACATATTGCCGAACATTCTGAGAGATAAACATTTATATTTCAGAGAGAAATTTTCAAGAGACATGCAGATAATTCAACAAAAGATTACAGTCTTGGTGCAAAATTCTTATCTCTCTCCAGAATATCATCAACCTCATTTTAACGTTTATTCCACTTATACTGTTAGTATGTGGCGTGTACATCCCTGACTTTTATTTTTACATATTTTCAACCATCCAATCCTCCTGTTTTGGTAGTACTTATATTATTGATGAGGACCATAGTACATATACTGACGTACAACGCAATTAGAAAGTAGAAATCGGAACTATTGATTTTGAACAAACAGGAAAAGATTTTCGATTTATGTAGCAAAGGCAACCTAACCTAACCTAGCCTTCCTAGGTCTAATACACCCTATCTGAGGCCTAATACACCCTATCTGAGGCCTAATACACCCTATCTGAGGCCTAATACACCCTATCTGAGGCCTAATACACCCTATCTGAGGCCTAATATAGTACATATATGTGCTGTACTAGGCCTAGGAATATTTAAATTTGCTTTTTAACTTAATTTTTTTTCGGACTCTATACAGTGCATGAACCGTACAAAATTCTACTGTCTAATAGCTTAGTACGTCAATCATTGTACTATGGTTCACAGAGTTACTAACACTACTATCTAAACAGGAGGACGGGTTGTTTCAACCTAATTTCCTTTCGTTCTGCTTCCATTCACATCGAGCAGTCTGTGTCTTGTTCACGTCATTTCTCATGTTTGTTTTTCTGTCATTGATCGTCTCCTCTTGTGCTTCTCTTTTTCCCCCCATTGTTCATTGTTGTTAGTCTCTGCGGACAATACTCGTGTTCCTCGTTACTTTATTCATATACCAGAGTATATGTGAAGTTCTGGGGCTTTCTACTTGTGAAGTTCTGGGGCTTTCTTCTGTGAAGTTCTGGGGCTTTCTTCTGTGAAGTTCTGGGGCTTTCTTCTGTGAAGTTCTGGGGCTTTCTTCTGTGAAGTTCTGGGGCTTTCTTCTGTGAAGTTCTGGGGCTTTCTTCTGTGAAGTTCTGGGGCTTTCTTCTGTGAAGTTCTGGGGCTTTCTCCTGTGAAGTTCTGGGGCTTTCTCCTGTGAAGTTCTGGGGCTTTCTCCTGTGAAGTTCTGGGGTTTTCTCCTGTGAAGTTCTGGGGCTTTCTCCTGTGAAGTTCTGGGGCTTTCTCCTGTGAAGTTCTGGGGTTTTCTCCTGTGAAGTTCTGGGGTTTTCTCCTGTGAAGTTCTGGGGCTTTCTCCTGTGAAGTTCTGGGGTTTTCTCCTGTGAAGTTCTGGGGTTTTCTCCTGTGAAGTTCTGGGGCTTTCTCCTGTGAAGTTCTGGGGCTTTTTGGTTCTACGTTGTGTGGGTTCCATGCTGGTGCGTCGTACTGTGGTGATGACCTCACACGAGTGCTGTTTAATACTAAAACATGTGTGTTTTGATGGTTGTTTTATGTCTCTTAGGTTCACATGAGCCGTTAACGTCAAGATTTTTTTTAACGTTCTTCTTCTTCTTCTGTATGTGCTAAGATGCTTCATTACCATATAGTTATACGTTGTCTCATTTCCGATCATGTTATATAGGTCACGACCAGCCTGGGTCCGAGGAGCGAGCCTTGGTGAACCTCACTGTTACTTCCTTGTACTCTGACTTTCCACCCCTCCCCCTCACACCCCAACGGTCATAGAGGGCTTGGAGGGCGCGGCATCGAGAGTGAGGGAAGGCTTTGATCTCTTTGTGAGTCCGCTTCTACAAAGCAATATTGCTTGCATGAGACTGCATAACCTGCTTGCAGACACGTATTTTGCTTGCATCCTGTTTCAGACAATGTGACCACTATCCTGTTCTCGGGAAGAAAGGGAATAGAGAGCCAAGTCTCAATTAATCTCCTGTGCAACAAGTTTGTGTGTGTGTGTGTGCGTGTGTGTGTGTGTGTGTGTGTGTGTGTGTGTGTGTGTGTGTGTGTGTGTGTGTGTGTGTGTGTGTGTGTGTGTGTGTGTGTCTACTCACCTATTACCTATTAAGTGTGTGTGTGTGTGTGTGTGTGCGTGTGTGTGTGCAAGTGTGTGTTTATCTGCCGCCATGAGGTTGATTAATACCGAATTGACACATCTCTATTTCAAATGGTTAAGATTAATGGTCATAATTGTTATGATTAATGGGGAAACGCACATGTTCTGTCTGCCATGTCGAAATCCAGAGGTGTCAGAGGGTCAAGCCAATATAGTGACTAATCCCAATGGACCGATAAACTTAAAGCTTCATCTCTTTCCTGCCACTTGAGTCTTGCTAAACTTTGTGCCTGAGATTCAGTCTTTTTTTATTCGACCTGAATTCTGGTTCACTCTGGCCAACTTTCAAGAATGTTTTGCCGACTTGCAAACTCTCTTCGGTGTTTTCTGCGAGATCAACAGCATTCTTCTGTAGTCTAGTGTTAGAAGACTTTCCTCCTTCCTTAAACTGTGTAGCCAGCTTATCAGGATTGTAACTTGTTTAGCTAAAGGAATTTTGCGGTTCAGATGCTAAGCCAATTACGTGACTCGGTAACCTTTTCCATTACCGGCCACATGATGGATATGGGATCCACTACCACTTACAGGATGGATATGGGGTTCACTACCACCTACCACTTATAAGATGGAAATGGGGTACACTACCACTTACAGGATAGGTATTGAGTCCAGTACCACTCACAGGATGGGTATGTGATCCATTACCACTCACAGGATGGGTATGGAGTCCATTACCACTCACAGGATGGGTATGGAGTCCATTACTACTCACAGGATGGGTATGGAGTCCATTACCACTCACAGGATGGGTATGGAGTCCATTACCACTCACAGGATGGGTATGGAGTCCATTACTACTCACAGGATGGGTATGTGATCCACTACCACTCACAGGATGGGTATGGAGTCCATTACCACTCAAGGGATGGGTATGGGGGCTAATTGACTGCTCACAGGATGGGTTCCACTACCACTCACAAGCAGTGTATAGGGTCCACTGGCACTCGCAGTTTAGGTGTGGTGTCCACTTCCACTCACAGGATGGTTATGGATTCCACTACCAGGATGGGTATGGTTTCCACTGCTACTCACAAGATGGGTATGGAGACCATTACCATGCACAGGATGGGTATGGGGCATAACAAATGAATTTTGACTCATCGTCAAAGTCAGATGAAATGTCATTTTTCCATTTACTGATGTGCATCTCCTATGCTTCCATCTAAGCTGACTGGGTGGTAGAGCAAAAGGACTCGCTGTTTGCCGGGTCGGGGTTCGCTGCCCCGATAATCCAGTTGGATGGACACTGTTCTTTCACTCCGGCTTCAAATACCACTTCAATTTTATCATAAAACATTGAGCTATATCATGTTGCTGGGTTAGCGCTTCCTCTCGATTCGTTACTTTCCTCTCTCTCTCTCTCCTCTGTTCCTGATTTATTCGTTCACTCTCCTATTTGTTTGTTTTCACTTTTTTTTTATTTCATCTTCTTGTTTTCTGCATTTCGTATTTTCGTCCTGGCACTCCTTACTGAGCGTCGGGGTTTCTAATTTTTATATTCTATACATTTTTTATATTATCTTCTATATTTCTTATGCATTCTATATATAATTTCAATATTCTTCTGATTTGGAACGAGTCTATCTGTGGCCTAGATTGTCTGTGGCCTAAACCGTCTGTGACGTAGCATGTCAGACCATAAACTCTTGACCTTTCGAGTGAATTTACTATTTGTGCCTGCAGCAAACTCGAGCTATTAGCTTTTGGACCCCGAATTTCCAACCACCTCTTGCCTTAAGTAACGACACCTGGTCTATATTACCTCTAGCATCGCGTAAGCCAACTACTGGCTATATCCCTAGTATGCGAACAGAGCCATCAGAGGAACAAAAAAGGAAACGTTGCCCAAACGATTTTGTCTTAACGCGGGGGCGTGGGGGAGAGATCGAACCTGTGAACCTAATAGTTGCTAGCGAAGGAGTCAACCCACCTGTGCTACGGAGCCCTGAACGAGTATTTTAGCTCTTGGACCCCGCCTACACAGGTGTGTAAAATACAGAGAAGTACGTTTAAAGTGCAAAAGTACGTTTAAAGTACAAAGGTACGATTTACACACCTACATAGGTGTGTGTAAAACGACGCCGGGCGATGACAAATTGCACTCCCGGTGAGGGGGAGACTTGAGGACGACTCCTGACACGAGTTCAGTATATATGGAACGCCAGGGAGATCCTCCAGTCGGAGAAGAAAGTTTACAGCGGCAGTTACTCTTAAGGCGGCGTGATACCCCGGGCTCCCCGGGGGCCTGCAGTCTCGTCTTAAAGGCTTCCTTGACACTACTAACAAGATCTTTACACCAGGAACATTTTTATTTAATAATTCTTTACCAATAAATATGATTTTCAAGTAATAATGATTATAGCAAATTATTATTATTATAATTAGTAGTTTATCGGTAATTTATATATATATACTATAATTATATTAATAATAATAATAACAAGAATAATTTATATTGTTTTATCAGAAGTTAATGAAATTAATCATATTTATAAAAAAATAGTATAATAACGATGGCAATGTGTGCCAAGAGAGAGAGAGAGAGAGAGAGAGAGAGAGAGAGAGAGAGAGAGAGAGAGAGAGAGAGAGAGAGAGAGAGAGAGAGAGAGAGAGAGAGAGAGAGACAGAGAAAGGAAAAGCATATAGATAGCAAAGGCCACAGGCGAGCCAGCCCGCAAGATTTGTTATTGGTGTTGAGGAGGCTGCCAGCGCCACTTCCAGACCAACTCTTGCTGACTTTGGGGATAAGGATGATTCAACAAATTCGAATCATGCCTGTTGGTTCTGAGATTTGCAGTCGGTCTACGAGAAGTAGCCGGTCTTTGAGATGGAACCGGTGTGTGAGATGGTACCGGTGTACGAGATGGTACCGGTGTACGAGATGGAACCGGTTCACGAAAGGGGACAGATTTCTTGAGAAAATTGCTTGAGAATCTGGACTAACAAGTGGAGTCGTGTAAAGGGAAGGTACGACGTCATGTCCCCAGTCGCTCGTTCCTCACGCTGAGCGCAGGCTTAACGAGGAACGCCAGGGCGCGCCGGGTCGACCCTTTTGTCTCTTTCTAAACTTTTAATGCGAACTTTTTTTACAGTCATCTCGCTCGTCCAACCTGCGACCCTCCCCAAATGGTTCCCGTGTGAATGATAAGGTTGAGTGCGATCGCGCCCGTATTCCTGGACTCCTCTAGAGTAAAGCTAGTTCCAAGTTCCAAGGACCCTAAAGTTCAAGTTCAAGTACGTTTATTGTAGCAATAAAATACATCTCAAAAGGATAGAGTAGCTTAGGCTATTTTTACCCTCACTACAAGCCTAAAGCAGGTAAGCAGGGGATGGAAGGCAGGGGCGAGGATGAAGAAATCTTGAGCTAGGAACTGGAGACGAGTCGAAGAGATGAGAAAAAGTCGGTGGGTCAACCACCGTGGATAAGACTTGCAGCTGACGCTGTGACTTTGAGTTAAGGTGGAATTCACATGGTTGCTCGCTGGTGTATCTTGCAAGGAGGCCGGGCTTCTCGTCGCGGATCTGGTGGTGCTCTTCGCTACGACATTTCGTCGATGGTCATCTCTTTTCTCCATGATTTTATCAGGCTCGGATCGTCGGTCTTCTTCTTGGGCTTCTTGGCCGGTCCGTTGTTCTGGCTATGCGGTGTCATGGTGGTACTGTCGTTGGAGGTAGTGTCCAGAAGGAAATCTTCAGTTGAGTAAGGTTATTTCCGTGGAGGATATGTCGATCCATCCGAGACTTCTTTATCCCATGAATCGGCTGACTCAAAAGCAGAGGCGGTGAATCTTGAGGGTTGTGTTGTCGCCGCAGGTCCTGCAGCAGATGTGGATAGTTCTGTGGGTGCACACACGAGAGGGGAAACTGTGGCAGTTGTTGAGGGATGAGAAGGAGGCTGCGTCGGTGCCTGGGTGGCTTCTGATACAGTTACAGCTGTTGACAATAGGTCCGTAAGTGCGACGGCGCTCACAGTGATGTCCGAGACCGGATCCGGAGCTTGAGAACTTGTGGTTGAAGTGCTGATGGTGTAGACTTCATCAGGAACGTTGAAGACTGAGAGACCATTTGCTTTGTAAATCATTTTCAGAATTCTCACATATTTTTGGGGGGTTAGTGCCAGCTATCATACTAGCCGTCGACGTCAAAGCTTGTGTTGTGCTATACAGTGATTGCTCGGGGTGGGATGGAGGTGGTGACTGCTGGCTCGGTGAGTGGCTGGGAGCTGGGTCTCTATTGGCTTGGTTGTTAGAATGTAATGGTATTTTCTTCTTCCGAAACAAAACCGTAATATAAGAACTTCGGTGTCTGCTCCAGAAGTACTACTACATATATATACTATATCTTGTGAATTAGTTGTGTAAAATCTAGATTTTCTTAACATGTTATTAAATATTATATGTAGCATTTTTGTGCATAGTTAAGACTATGTTAGCTGCTTTACTTGCTTTGGTATATTAAAGTTTGTGGATGAAACATCTATTTTTTCATAAGCCGAACTGCAGCTTTAGGATAACCAGTTGCAAAAGCAGCTCCGTTTATGAGCTGTTTTTTATCAGGTATTAGTCAATCCTCATATCCCAGCTCTTAGTTTATCCTCATATCCCAGCTCTTAGTTTATCCTCATATCCCAGCTCTTAGTTTATCCTCATATCCCAGTTCTTAGTTTATCCTCATATCCCAGCTCTTAGTTTATCTTCATATCCCAGCTCTTAGTTTATCCTCATATCCCAGCTCTTAGTTTATCCTCATATCCCAGCTCTTAGTTTATCCTCATATCCCAGCTCTTAGTTTATCCTCATATCCCAGTTCTTAGTTTATCCTCATATCCCAACTCTTAGTTTATCCTCATATCCCAGCTCTTAGTTTATCCTCATATCCCAGCTTAGTGTATCCTCATATCCCAGCTTAGTGTATCCTCATATCCCAGCTTAGTGTATCCTCATATCCCAGCTTAGTGTATCCTCATATCCCAGCTTAGTGTATCCTCATATCCCAGCTCTTAGTTTATCCTCATATCCCAGTTCTTAGTTTATCCTCATATCCCAGCTCTTAGTTTATCCTCATATCCCAGCTCTTAGTGTATCCCAGCTATTGGAATGTCTTTGAATTCTTTCCAAGTGCAATATTGTTACGGGCAGAGGGGGAGAGTTACGTCAACCAGCCGGCAGATCATTTTCATGTGTAAATACATAGTTAAAGTGTAAACAGAGAGTTTCCCAGCAATTTTCAGACAATGCTCAAACATTTCGTATTTGAAATCGGTGTTTTCTCATGATAAATCAATAATATTGATTTTTTATATATAATTTGATGTATAGTTTACTGGATTAGGCTAGGCTAGCAGCCTGTCCTCGTAAACAAAGTTCAAATGCTCGTAAATTCAATCACTGCGTATGACTGAAAAATGATTGGCTTCTTATATTAATATTGTCACCAGGACGTGGTCCTCGCAAGTTGGTGGATGGTCTGGAAATTATACAGTAGTGTAGGTTCGTGTTGTATTTACAGCTGAGGTTGATACAAATGAGTATTAATTTCACTGTTCTACATTGTTTTAAAAATAAAAGCTTAACAAGAGTCTTATTCTGAATTATCAATGTATCGTCTTATTAGTTTTACACCTGCCTGTTATTTACACGTTTAATAATAAATTAGTTTGGTAATGCTTTTATTTCCTATCCTTATCCTAACTGATACTAAAGGTCTCGCCCACGTTTCCAAACAGCGAGGATGTGATAGTATCCTGTACCTCACAATGCCGGCCTAACGCTTTCTCGGGTTCCCAAGCCAAATTCTCTGATAAACTGAATCCGATTATAACTATAATGGGTATAATACACCTCAATCTGAAATGACGGTGGCGGAAGTCCCAGTATTAACTAGGATTAATATACCCGGTTATGAGTTCCAACAGGACTGGTTCCCTCGTCTTCTCCTGTACCTGCTAACGAGGAGACTGCCTAAGTCAAGTAGTTTAGGATATTACAATACATTACCAATGCAGACATTGATTAAATGCATCGTGGCGACCCGGGATCTAATTAGATACGCTATGATGCCGGCTTTCGTCTCAGAGGAGAGAATAATGATTAGCTTCTTGGTAAATCAAGCCTAGCCAACTCGACTTTATAATTTAGGCAAAAATGCATTATATATTAATGGTAAAACAAAAAGAGTTGATTTGATGTTGGACTTAAGGCCTATCAATCACCGGATGATTATTAAGGTCACCACAACGGCTTACTAATCAACCAACAGGTATATTTTAGTCCTGAACATAGTACAGGACTAAACTATACCCAGTATAATACACTGATAAATGAGGTACATTCCTGTATGTACACATCACTTGAAACTGGGTGCTGAGACGTGCAACTGTGAAGTTTTTTTGGGCTCTACAAACATAATGTAGACTGAAATAATCTTATCAATTATATTTGACAACATGGCTGATAATAAAGTTATAACAAATTTTCTTAATAAATTACAAAAAAAAATTGCATTACAGTAAATTAAGTCATTACCACAAATTTAGCAAGATATAATTACAAACTGAAGTGTCATTGTGTATTGTTTGGTCGCTTCATCTTGATGATGTTGTAAGGGCGAGGAAGCCATACTGGTTGGTATGGGCTTGAGGCTTTATAAGCGCTTGAGGCTTAAGCCCACCAAAGCAACTTACTGACTAACAAGCATGCTTTAAACCTTAACGAGGCACTCTCGGCGTGTATAGAGAGATCTGGATACAACTTTCGAGATTATATAAATTATATATATATAATATATATATATAATATTATATATTTATATATATATACACTTTATGTATATACAGGATATTGGTAGCAGTTTTACTTTTAAACATATTGTGTTGAAAACGACAGAAAGTTTTAGATTTATGATTCTGGCACGAATCTTCTCGATATTATGCTAATAATGCATTATGCTAATAATGAATTCCCCGACACCAAGAAAAATGCCTTTAAAAGAGACCAACGTTGTCTACGCCTTCACGTGCCCACTTGGGATTGTCAGCCCCAACGAACTCACTACATAGAGAAGACAGCAACGTCTCTCTCTAGGCGATTAACAATGCACAAACAACAGGGGCTCCATCAAGGAACATATAATCGCCACCCACAACGAGACGATCACCTGGAATATTTTGACGAGCAACACCGAAATAATTAATAGATACAATGACAACAGAAGATTAGACATGAGTGAAGCGCTGCATATCAAGAAATCTAGACCAGCAATCAATAACCAGCTAATACTCAGTTACACTCTACCCACATCAAGACCCCGGGACAACTTAAAAGGTAGACCGAATAATCCGGCAACAGGATTATTAACCACCCAGGAGGAGCCATTAATTATTAATTATTAAGGAGCCACAAGACCATAAGCTGTCAACATGTGACACTCTATGTTGATATAGTTAATACCTTATTAATATCCCTCATGTAATGTCATTCATCCATATGTTACCTAACCACCTCACCATAAGAGGATATAACCAGGTGTTAAGCACAGTAGAACTTACAGTAAGTCCACAACGGGCTCATCATAGCCAGTTCTACTTGCCCCGCTCCTGTGCCAGGTAAGTTACGGGCTCACCATAGCCCGTGCTACTTGCAGCTCTTTCCGAGTAGCTGAATCTATAACAACAACAACAACACAGTAGAATTTGTCTTTGAGAATGTGAGGAGAGACCTTATGAAACGTGTCATAGGCGTCAAACCCAAATAATAAGTACAAATAAACTTGGGAGAGTTAATTTTTCAACTTCCTGCTTCAGTGAAGAAAAACATGAAATATCGAGAAGACCCATGCCAGAATCGTAAATCTAAAACTTTCTGCCGTTTTCAACGAAATATTTTTAAAAGTAAGACTGCTACCAATATATATATATATATATATATATATATATATATATATATATATATATATATATATATATATATATATATATATATATATATATATATATATATATATATATATATATATATATATATATATATATATATATATATATCACTAAGAACTCTTTGACCCGGCCAGGATTCGAACCCATGCCGTCCAGGATCACCCCTAAACGTACACAGTACCGTGACCACCGCACCAATGATCGTCTATAAGGATTGGTCAGTCTTGGCGCTTATTAACTAAGCTCCCTGACTGACCAAACCCCGACGACACTCATGGATCCATTTGGGTACAGTTTTTCATCAAATTCTGGCGCATGCACGGGCCGCACTGAGTCTAACATGTGTGAGAAAGCTGCATGAACGCGCAAGCCATATATCACTAAGAACTCTTTGACCCGGCCAGGATTAATAAGCGCCAAGACTGACCAATCCTTATAGACGATCATTGGTGCGGTGGTCACGGTACTGTGTACGTTTAGGGGTGATCCTGGACGGCATGGGTTCGAATCCTGGCCGGGTCAAAGAGTTTTTAGTGATATATGGCTTGCGCGTTCATGTAGCTTTCTCACACGCACACACACACACACACACACACACACACACACACACACACACACACACACACACACACACACACACACACATATATATATATATATATATATATATATATATATATATATATATATATATATCCTTTAGCATACTGGCTAAATATTCTGTTCATGGCTTAGTTATTAATCAGATCTAATAATAGTCTAATTACCTGTGAACAATTTGAATTAAATCGGGTGTCTTTGAAAAATAATAATTTGATTATAAATTTGTATTCACACAATAATATTTCCAACAATGTAATTAAGCCTCCTCATATGAGTGACTCCCGCGTGTCGGAGCACACCAGCAACTTCACTAGCCAGAGACCTGACGAAAGTGCTCAGTTAAGTCATTCTTAAATTAAGTCAATCGACCAGAAAATATCCATAATCGAGTTCATTACATTGTCAGGATGTCACGTGATGTCGACTCGAAGCTGTTAAGTCCAAGATGGTGGCAACAACGCTTCGGCTTCCTGAATTCATGACATCAGCCTGTTGGAAAGGTTCTAAATGCCAGATAATCGCCCGGAAAGCATATCTCCCTCGTCCCCCCATTTCCCCATGCGCTGGCCTGAGGCAATATCAGCCACCACATGTCTTTCTGCATCGCTGAAACTATGTTGATCAGTATGAGAACCTCGCTTCACGTCGACCAGTAGGAGGAATCAGCCCCATGTCGACCAGTATGAGTTATCAACCTCAGAACTAATACAATATTTAGCTTGGCGGGAGGTTCAATGCGACAAACGACCTGAGCGCCTAGAAGCACCTCGCGAAAACAGGAGTAATTGGAAACCGAAGACCATTACTCTCTCACAGTCCAGTTACCTGTCCGGATGTAATCCAACCCGGAGGCTCGTGTCAGGGATTTTGATTGGCTTTCCAGCCGGCCACAGGAACAGGGATTACGTTTTCAGCCTGTCACAGGGATAGGAATTACCTTTCCAGCCGGCCACAAGGATTAACTTTCCAGCCGGTCACAGGGATAATAATTAACATTCCAGCAGGCCACACGGACAGGGATTAATTATCCAGCCGGTAATTGGGACAGGAATTGACTTTCCAGCCGGCCACAGGGACAGGCATTAATTTTCCAGTGGGATACAGGAAAAGGAATTGACTTTCCAGCCGGTCACAGAACTCTTATCAGCACGCGCAAGAGTTATTGGCTTATATACCACTGTCAAAAATATCCTGGAATTCAGTCAAGTTTCAAGGCGAAACACAAGAGAGAACAAGGGAAGAAATGAACCAAAACGTAACAGACGCAATGAACAAAGAACATAACGGGTAAGCAAGGATCGGTCAACGTGACAAACAATAACGCAAGCAAGGAAACCGAAACGTCAAAACAACGCAAGAGATGAACCAGAAACGTATCATGGAACGACGCGAGAGAGAGAGAGAGAGGGAGAGGCTGAACTTGAAGTCTCCGGCAGCACCGCTGAATAGAAGCGGCTGAGAGACATAATACGACAGTATATGACCTGAATCTTGACGTATGGCAGGAACACCGTGAAGCTGTACCGGGAAACTCGCAATGTTTTCATCCATCTCAGACTCCCGGCATCCATTCGTCTGATTTGCATCTTTTAAATTCGTCTTACTAAACTGAGATTTTTCCAAGACGCAAAACGACGCACTGACAAGTGTCTGTCATCTTGGGCTGTCATAATATATCACAATAAATACTAATAATAGTAAGCACACACATATATTACACTAATTACACAGTGGTAGAGTGCGCGACTGTCAATTCTGGGGTCGTAGGTGCGTGCCCACCTCATGTTAATTGAAATATGATCATTATTAATCCTAATATGATTACATGTCAAACGTCAGTGTGAACGTGAAGCTATTTGTGACCTCTTTCCTACACACTAGGCCTAGTGTTCTCCCACCTACACACTAGGCCTAGTGTTCTCCCACCTACACACTAGGCCTAGTGTTCTCCCACCTACACACTAGGCTTTGTGTCCTCCTACCTACACACTAGGCTTAGTGTCCTCCCACCCACACACTGAGTCTACCAACCACATTATTTAGTCTACCAACAACACTATTTATCCTACCAACTACATCATCTAATCTACCAGACTCATCCACTGGTTTACCAGCATCCCCAGTATTTAGTGGGCCAGCCAGAGGCTCAGGGCCCGCGCAGGAATTTCCCAGAAAAAAAAACAGCCATTCTCATCATACAAACTACCAAGTACACTATTCAGTCTTCCAGCCACACCATTCAGTCTTCCAGCCACACCATTCAGTCTTCCAGCCACACCATTCAGTCTTCCAGCCACACCATTCAGTCTTCCAGCCACACCATTCAGTCTTCCAGCCACACCATTCAGTCTTCCAGCCACACCATTCAGTCTTCCAGCCACACCATTCAGTCTTCCAGCCACACCATTCAGTCTTCCAGCCACACCATTCAGTCTTCCAGCCACACCATTCAGTCTTCCAGCCACACCATTCAGTCTTCCAGCCACACCATTCAGTCTTCCAGCCACACCATTCAGTCTTCCAGCCACACCATTTAGTGTTCAAGCCACACCATTTAGTCTTCCAGCCACACCATTCAGTCTTCCAGCCACACCATTCAGTCTTCCAGCCACACCATTCAGTCTTCCAGCCACACCATTCAGTCTTCCAGCCACACCATTCAATCATCCAACCATATCATCCAATCTCCAAACACATCAAGTTAACCACCATCAACCAGTGCTAAGAATCAAACAAGAATCCTAACATTAATTCCCAGACGTTCAACAGGGTGTAGAAAATACGCTTAAGCTGAATTAAAATCTCAAAACCCCCTTTGGCTTTTAAGATTTTTAATGGACAAATCTCTTTCTCAATAAACCTTAATTATATCCCACAAGCTCAGCCGGACAAAGTTTTAGAAGCCAAAAATGAGATTAAAACGCTCGACCGGCAAGTTACCCCCCCCTTTAAAAAAAAAAAAAAAAAAAGCCCCCTCAATTATTCTAACGCCATTGAAAGTAACAAACAGGTTCAAACAGCCATCAGTCCCTCCCATCCCCTAATCCACGAGGACAAACGCCCCCACCCCACTCACAATCACCATCAAAGCCTGGGCAAGTGGAGTGCAGGCGATGAGTCACAATAACGTGGCTGAAGTATGTTGACCGGACCACACACTAGAAAGTGAAGGGACGACGAAGGTACGTGTCGTCCCTTCACTTTCTAGTGTGTGGTCCGGTCAACACGAGTGGAGTGGTTTGGCTGATCGGGAAGGATTGGACATCCAAGGTAAGGAAAGGTAATTATCAAGAGAAAGCACAATAAGCCATTACGACTATTCGGCAGGGATACGAGGATAAGAATTCAGGATTGAACGTCGACCTGAAAGAAGCCCGGCCGTCATTTTACCGGCCAATCCAAGTATTTCCCAATCCTATATTGTGAAGGCTTCAGAGACTATATAACAGAAACCATAACAAATAGTGTACCTCTGATAATATTAGCAATAATATTCAACCCTCCACAAAGCGAAAGAAAACTGGCAGGAGAATGACTGAAACAGGCCAGCTGTTGCCACAGATGCGAAGAACAGTTTGCCTCGATTTTCAATCATGGGGGGGGGGGGTCTTGGACCGTGTTAAGATAGATTTTGAGCAAGGAATCGTTCAGGACGTTGTTTACAACACACGTCAGACCATTTCTGGTGAATGCAGCACCAGCGTGGAGTCTTATTCCCTATTCAAGAGCTGAGAGGACTGAATTGCGAGGAATGACTAAAGGAGTTATATCTTATACAAATGAAAGATAAAATTATAGGGGAGACATGTTTACTACATATGAATTTCTCACGGAAATAAATACGGCAGACGAGGACAGATTATATAGCAGGAGTGGCACAGGAAGAAGGGGGTAATAGATGGAAAGGAAAAAGCCAGAAGTGCCACAGAGACGATAGAAAGAATGTGTCAAAATAGGGAAGAATTGGAATGCACTAAGAAGTGAAGTGCTGGAGACAGATTTCAGTAAATTCTAGAATCTATACACCAGTCAATTAAAATTTGAGAGACAGAACCTAACAACTGTTGCCCATCCCACGTAGCTACAAATAGGTTAGTGCAACTACGTGAGTACGAACCAATCAACAAAGAGCCTCCCTTCCAATCCTCTTACCCTTACCTAAAATCTAAATTTTCCTCCTCCCCTTATTGAACCCTTTTGTCAAAAAACTTTTCGAGCGACATTACCGGAGCAGCAGCAGCCTAGCACCACCGGACAGCCGGGCCTCCCTCCCAGCTCCCACAAGTGTCCCGATCCCGACTACGGCTTCAGCTCACCACAAACATAACATATTTGAAGTTCATTCAAAAATATTATTTTAAATCTGCTTATCGTGCTTTTCAGTATCTTCTCATTCTAGCTCTCTGATGAAGTCAGAAGTTATATTCTATTTACACATACTTCCAAAGAGTTGTAGACAAACTAAAGTGATCTAAACACCCTGTTTCAATGCGTTAACTAAGTTAATTGCCCACGATCGTCGTCGCCCCTAACTCAACAACAACAACAACATAAGTTAATTGCCAATTATAGTTGTACGAGTGCTTTGGCGGAGCAATGCGTCCTCAGGGTCTGTTCATTCCACGCAGCGGCCGACCCCACAGACCCATCACCCATAATGGAACTGGAGATCACATGTTATTCATTCAAAACTAGAAATTTTCTCAAATTTTAATTATTATTATTATTATTATTATTATTATTATTATTATTATTATTATTATTATTATTATTATTATTATTATTATTATTATTATTATTATTATTATTATATATTAGCATATTGTGCATATTGGCGAGTCCTCACAGCCGCCAAACCTTCTGCTTACAACCCGTCCTCGAACCAAGTCCATTCTTTCCAGCGGTCGACCCCAAAGACGCATTCATCAATTTTAACATTCTGTTCATTCAAAACAGAACTTTCTCAAATATAAATTGATTATATATTAGCATATTATGCATATTTAGGCATTGGTTAGGTTCTGTTGGCGATTATTTGTATTTGAAGAACGTGGGTGAAGCATTCACAGAATTGTGGTTCGAACAGAGGACGTGAGCAAAGCATTTGTTCCAGAAGTGTTCGGACTTCGTCAGTTGTGAGTCGTGTGTAAACCGCTTTTCATTCATAAACAGGGGGTTTGGCGGCTGGATTAACGAGCTTGGATCTTTGAATGCGAGAATGGGTTGCGGTTTGCGGAGGGGTTGGTTTGGCGGGTGTATGGAAGGGACTTTGGCCCTTGTTTACGAGAGCGAGTTGAATATGCTTCATGGGCGAGTATAGAGCCTGAGGACAGGATCGGCCGCAGCATAGGTGAGTAGAGCCTATTGCGCAGGGTAGCGAGTCACGTGTAAACATTTGTATTCATTAAATCGTAGGACGATGTGTGGAGGCTGTGTGTGTGGGGGGAAGGAGGAGGAGGGTTCTGCTGAATTAACAAGTATCAGGGGGTGTATGTGTACCGAGAAGTGTACCCAGCATCTGGCTGTATATTCACTGAGAGTTTACTTTAGTCTATTCAAGACTAAAGGACTCTTGCTGGTTGGTCAATGAGACACTGTGCAGGTGGCCTTAATAACCCCCTCCTCGATTAATAGGCCATACGGCCAACACCAAACCATTTGCATCACTGCTTTTTTAAATCTTCTTACTATCATATATATATATCCAAAATAACAAAAGTTCAATAATTTCCATCACAATTCTTTTTTTTTTATAAAAAAGTATGCATTTTATTTGCATTTTTGTAAAATATTTTTTAAGACTTGGCATGTAATGTTTTGCTTGTCCTCTATAAATATAATATTTTACAGTTTAAAATCATTATAGTAATACGAATATTTTTTGGAGCAATGCAGAGGAATCGATGTTATTGTTATAGATTCAGCAGCTACTCGGAACAAGTTCCAAGTAGCACGGGCTATGGTGAGCCCGTAACTTACCTGGCACAGGAGCGGGGGCATGGGGGAATCGAACTTGCGTCCCTTGTCACCTTGGACTTATTCATCCCTAACCACACCATATTTTACCCTTGAGTCGCCCACCTCACAGATACATCAGGCTATTGCGATACCAGCGTGCATCGTTATAATTAACGTGTTAATTTACTTTGCTGTTAATGAGTGCCATTACCTCTCCGAGACAGACCAAATTGTTACCATTAGCCATAATAGGTATTAATGATTGCTTGAGGGGGTTAATCAATAAATAAGGGTCCTACTCACGAATTTATAATATCAATATTACTAATATTTATTTTATTACAACTAATAATAATAATAATAATAATAATAATAATAATAATAATAATAATAATATTATTATTATTATTATTATTATTATTACTAGTTGTACCCGGCCACGCGTTGCTGAGCCACAGCAACCTTCCCCCGTCCCATCGTCCTCCCCACCATCCCCTACTCCCCCGTCCCCTCGTCCTCCCCACCATCCCCTACTCCCCCGTCCCCTCGTCCTCCCCACCATCCCCTACTCCCCCGTCCCCTCGTCCTCCCCACCATCCCCTACTCCCCCGTCCCCTCGTCCTCCCCACCATCCCCTACTCCCCCGTCCCCTCGTCCTCCCCACCATCCCCTACTCCCCCGTCCCCTCGTCCTCCCCACCATCCCCTACTCCCCCGTCCCCTCGTCCTCCCCACCATCCCCTACTCCCCCGTCCCCTCGTCCTCCCCACCATCCCCTACTCCCCCGTCCCCTCGTCCTCCCCACCAACCCCCACTCCCCCGTCCCCTCGTCCTCCCCACCATCCCCTACTCCCCCCCCCCGTCCGCCCTACCATTCCCCAACCCCCCTTATTTACATAAATGTAAATAAGACAAACGGGTGAAAATAGTCACTGCTTTGAACTCATTATAGTCGAAAAGTGGAGCTTAAGAGCAGATGCTCGACCCTGCAAGCTCGCTCACAAACCCACCCCTAGTACGGGGAGCCCAGTAAAGGGAGACATGATAACCACCTACAAAATTCTCAGGGGAATTGACAGGGTGGACAAAGACAAACTATTTAGCACGGGTGGAACACGAACAAGGGGACACAGGTGGAAACTTCGTACCCAAATGAGCCAAAGAGACATTAGAATTTTTTTTGTGTCAGAGTAGTTAACGGATGGAATGCATTAGGCAGTGAAGTGGTGGAGGCTGACTCCATACACAGTTTTAAATGTAGACATGAAAGAGCCCAGTAGGCACAGGAATCTGTACACCTGTTGACTGACAGCTGAGAGGCGGAACCAAAGAGCCAGAGCTCAACCTCCGCAAGCACAACTAGGTGATTACACACACACACAAACACACACAGAAAAACTGAACTAAACTGGAAAAGGTTCAAAGGTTTGCCACCAGACTAGTACTCGAGCTGAGAGGTATGATCTACGAGGAGAGACTACGGGAATTAAACCTCACTTCGCTGGAAGACAGAAGAGTTAGGGGGGACATGATCACCACATTCAAGATTCTGATTCGAATTGATAGGGTAGATAAAGACAGTCTTTTTAATACAAGGGGAACACGCACAAGGGGACACAGGTGGAAACTGAGTGCCCAAATGAGCCACAGAGATATTAGAAAGAACTTTTTTAGTGTCAGAGTGGCTGACAAGTGGAATGCATTAGGAAGTGATGTGGTGGAGGCTGACTCCATACACAGCTTCAAGTGTAGATATGATAGAGCCCAATAGGCTCAAGAACCTGTACACCTGTTGATTGACAGTTGAGAAGCGGGACCAAAGAGCTCAACCCCCGTAAACACAACTAGGTGAGTACACACACACACACACACACTCTAGCTGGCTGAGTGGACAGCGCTCTATACTCGTGGACCTATGGACCAGGGTTCGATCCCGGCAACCGACATGAAAGACAAATGGGCAGAGTTTCCTTCACCCTGATGCCGCCCCCTGTTACCTAGCAGTAAATAGGTACCTGGGAGATAGACAGCTGCTACTCTGTTTCCTGGGGGGGGGGTGAACAAAAATAGTAGTTAGTAACAGTTGATTGATTGACAGTTGAGAGGCAGGCCGAAAGAGCAGAGCTCCACCCCCGCAAGCACAACTAGGTGAATACAAGGGGCCTGATGGCTGAGTAGATAACGCTCGGCATTCGTAATCCTAGGGTCCCAGGATCGATCTCGGCGATGGCAGAAACAAATGGACAGAATTTCTTTCACCCTGATGCACCTGTTCAACTAGCAGTAAATTGGTACCTGGGAGTTAAACAGTTGCTACGGGCTGCATCCTGTGTGTGTGTGTGTGTGTGTGTGTGTGTGTGTGTGTGTGTGTGTGTGTGTGTGTGTGTGTGTGTGTGTGTGTGTGTGTGTGTGTGTGTGTGTGTGTGTGTGTACTCACCTAGTTACTCGCCTAGTTGTGTTTGCGGGGGTTGAGCTCTGGCTCTTTGGTCCCGCCTCTCAACTGTCAATCAACAGGTGTACAGATTCCTGAGCCTATCGGGCTCTATCATATCTACACTTGAAACTGTGTATGGAGTCAGCCTCCACCACATCACCCCCTAATGCATTCCATTTGTCAACCACTCTGACACTAAAAAAGTTCTTTCTAATATCTCTGTGGCTCATTTGGGCACTCAGTTTCCACCTGTGTCCCCTTGTGCGTGTTCCCCTTGTGTTAAATAGCCTGTCTTTATCTACCCTATCAATCCCCTTGACACCCTATCAATCCCCTCCCCTTGTGTGTGTATGTGTGTGTGTGTATGAAAATATCCGTTCCTCCTCTTCACAGCGTCTTCGCAGCAAAAACATAAGAAATTTAATCTCATCTAAACCCCAAATTGGCCTTGTGGTTGGGGGGGGGGGGGCGCCTCACCCCTCAAACATCGCCCTTATTAGTCAAAGTTTTCCGAGAAAAGTGCCACTTATGAGATAAGCGTGGAAAACTAGTTGGGTCGTTAGTACCACCTCTACTCCACCATTACCCAGGTCTGAAACTGCGCTGCTTCGTGATTGACCTTTAGCTATTTTCATTGTTATTAAAATTCACGTTCAAAATGTTGCATTCATAAACGGTTGAACATTCATGACTGAGTTTACACAAACTTACAAAACCAAGTTGACCTAAGATAAATGTTCATTATAAAAACATTGTACGGAATCATTATAATTACTTACTCTATAATATAGATTTAGAAGCTATATTTTCCAATGATTTATAACATTTATCACAGTTTGGGCTGGAGTGAACACTGAACACCGGGCTACGTCCTCGACTCACAACCGAGGGACCCGAGTTCAGTTCCTGAACAAGATAGAGATATGATGCTCCCCCTCCCCCCCTCATGTAGCAAAATATGTACTCGGAGTTACCCAACTGTTGTGGGTTGCATCCTAGGATAGGTCAATAATAGACATTTGGGTTGACCCCGACAAGCCTATATCCCTGGAAACACAAACCGTAACTGTCTCTACTTTCCGCTTGTTACAACTTGTAATAAAGTTGTTACATCTTGGCTTAATTAACGTGTTTATGACGTATTAGAACGTTGTTACAACTTGCTATATTGGTTGTTATAACTGGTTAGGAGGTGTTAAAACTTGTTCGAATGTTGTACCAACGTCGTAGTTTCGGTGTGTGTTTGGCGGGATAGGTACAGGATCATTCCTGTCCGAGACATAGAGGGGGAAATTAAGTATAGGCCTATGGACTAGGTGCCAAGCAAGAACAAATGGTAATTTCACAGAAGAGGGATGAATGGTGTGGTGTTAAAACCTATCGATCTCTCCACGGGAGGAGTCCACTACATGTTGTTGTTGTTTTAGATTCAGCTACTCTGAACAAAAGTTCCAAGCAGCACGGTCTATGGTGAGCCCGTAGTGGACTGAGTCCACTACAACCAGTCCAGGGGCCAGATTCACGAAGCAGTTACGCAAGCACTTACGAACGTGTCCATCTTTCCTCAATCTTTGACGGCTTTGGTTACATTTATTAAACAGTTTACAAGCATGAAAACTTGCCAACCAACTGTTGTTATTGTTATAAACAGCCTCCCGGTGCTTCGGAGCTCATTAACTGTTTAATAATTGTAAACAAAGCCGTCAAAGATTGAGAAAAGATGTACAGGTTCGTAAGTGTTAGCGTAACTGCTTCGTGAATCTGGCCCCAGGGTAGAAAGGAGTCAGCACAGGGGACTGAGCGGGACCACACAAACTCTCCCCCGGGGTTGGACGGGTATTCATCGCCCCATTTGTGTCTTGGCGACGTTCCAGTTTAATTACCCTAGTTGTATTTATCACCACACAGTTATTCAACGTTTATACAACACAGTGCACGGTTATACAATGTTTACACGACACAGTACACGGTTATACAACGTTTACACAACACAGTACACGGTTATACAACATTTATACAACACAGTGCACGGTTATACAACGTTTACATAACACAATACACTGTTATACAACGTTTACATAACACAGTACACAGTTATACAACGTTTACATAACACACTACACAGTTATACAACGTTTACATAACACAGTACACAGTTATACAACGTTTACACTGCAGATGCAGTACAAAACTTAATATTTACACAATTGCACATTTAGACCATAATTACAGGCCTAATTATAATTTACACAACATTTAATCTAATTATACACCACTGTTACACTATCTTACCATTTTAATTCACATAACCACTAATTATAATACACAATTACACTACATTATTTTGCTGTAATTCAATAAATCTTTTTAATTTAGGTTCAATAATCAAACAGTCTTAGTAGCCTTAGTAGCCATTAAAACAAGAGAAAGCTATATAAATTAGGCAAGTGCTTGCAACTAGCGTTTCAAACAAGCGAACTGTGGTGGATGTGTGGGCCATCGGGCAGCTCCAAGCACCAGGCAGTTGTGGACTAGGATCAGGGATTGGGAGGAGTTTGGGATTGGTGCCCAACCACTTTGGCTATCGGGGATTGAACGCCGACCCGCAAGAAGTGGAAATCATCTGACTAGCGTGGACTAGACAAATATATGAACGGGTGAGGGGTGGGTATAAATGTGAGGTCATTGGTACAGTAACTGACTAAGATAAACACATTTTTTAGTTAAGTTCCTGAGTTTAATATATTTGTCTGTATAGGCTGAGCATGGGGTCCACTACCTCTCACAGGATAGGTATGGTATCCACTACCTCTCACAGGATGGATACGATATCCACTAGCACTCACAGGATGGGTATGGGGGTCCACTACCATTCACATGATGGTTATGGGATCCACTACCATTCACAGGATGGTCATGAGGACCACTACCCCTCACAGGATGGTCATGAGGACCACTATCATTCACAGGATGGTCATGAGGACCACTACCATTCACAGGATGGTCATGAGGACCACTACCATTCACAGGATGGTCATGAGGACCACTACCATTCACAGGATGGTCATGAGGACCACTACCCCTCACAGGATGGTCATGAGGACCACTACCATTCACAGGATGGTCATGAGGACCACTACCATTCACAGGATGGTCATGAGGACCACTACCCCTCACAGGATGGTCATGAGGACCACTACCATTCACAGGATGGTCATGAGGACCACAACCATTCACAGGATGGTCATGAGGACCACTACCCCTCACAGGATGGTCATGAGGACCACTACCATTCGCAGGATGGTCATGAGGACCACTACCCCTCACAGGATGGTCATGAGGACCACTACCCCTCACAGGATGGTCATGAGGACCACTACCCCTCACAGGATGGTCATGAGGACCACTACCCCTCACAGGATGGTCATGAGGACCACTACCCCTCACAGGATGGGCATGAGGACCACTACCCCTCACAGGATGGGCATGAGGACCACTACCCCTCACAGGATGGTCATGAGGACCACTACCCCTCACAGGATGGTCATGAGGACCACTACCCCTCACAGGATGGTCATGAGGACCACTACCCCTCACAGGATGGTCATGAGGACCACTACCCCTCACAGGATGGTCATGAGGACCACTACCCCTCACAGGATGGTCATGAGGACCACTACCATTCGCAGGATGGTCATGAGGACCACTACCACTCACAGGATGGTTATGGGGATCCACTACCATTCACATGATGGTTATGGGATCCACTACAATTCACAGGATGGTCATGAGGACCACTACCCCTCACAGGATGGTCATGAGGACCACTACCCCTCACAGGATGGGCATGAGGACCACTACCCCTCACAGGATGGTCATGAGGACCACTACCCCTCACAGGATGGTCATGAGGACCACTACCATTCACAGGATGGTCATGAGGACCACTACCATTCACAGGATGGTCATGAGGACCACTACCCCTCACAGGATGGTCATGAGGACCACTACCCCTCACAGGATGGTCATGAGGACCACTACCCCTCACAGGATGGGCATGAGGACCACTACCCCTCACAGGATGGTCATGAGGACCACTACCCCTCACAGGATGGGCATGAGGACCACTACCCCTCACAGGATGAGCATGAGGACCACTACCCCTCACAGGATGGGCATGAGGACCACTACCCCTCACAGGATGGTCATGAGGACCACTACCCCTCACAGGATGGGCATGAGGACCACTACCCCTCACAGGATGGGCATGAGGACCACTACCCCTCACAGGATGGGCATGAGGACCACTACCCCTCACAGGATGGGCATGAGGACCACTACCCCTCACAGGATGGGCATGAGGACCACTACCCCTCACAGGATGGGCATGAGGACCACTACCCCTCACAGGATGGTCATGAGGACCACTACCCCTCACAGGATGGGCATGAGGACCACTACCCCTCACAGGATGGGCATGAGGACCACTACCCCTCACAGGATGGTCATGAGGACCACTACCCCTCACAGGATGGGCATGAGGACCACTACCCCTCACAGGATGGTCATGAGGACCACTACCCCTCACAGGATGGGCATGAGGACCACTACCCCTCACAGGATGGTCATGAGGACCACTACCCCTCACAGGATGGGCATGAGGACCACTACCCCTCACAGGATGGTCATGAGGACCACTACCCCTCACAGGATGGGCATGAAGTGGATAATAAATGAACTAAACTAAAGTAACAAACATGGTCCAATAAGACATGTGTAGTTTCCGTTATTGTGTTTATGTATGTATCCTCCACCCTCTAAATCAGTATAAAATCCTCCAAGATTCTGATGATTCAGTGAATATGCAAAACAAGATTTGAGTAAGCTCATCTCCTCATTATTTCAGAACTCTGACAAATACTTCGTCTGGTCCTGAGGATTAGTTGGGCTTTATCTATTGTATTTGTTTAATAACTTCCTCCCTGGATCCAATCACATGGTTCGGTTGGTATAGCGACGCATTTGCTCTTTTTTGGCGGGTCAGCGTTCGATGATCCGATGAACGAAGTGGTCGGGCACTGTTTCGTTCACTGCGTCCCATACCATCTCCTCCTTCTCATTCCCCGTCGCAGTAGCTCCGTTACCAGGTACAACAAGGCTACCATCATAGGCTGAACGACATCGCCTCTTCGTTATTCTCATAAGGACAACGATACTGCGCTATCCTAACTAACCTATTCTGAGGCAACGACCCACAAGACCTCCCAACAACGTTTCAAAGCAACGTTAGTGCGCCGTTACGACGTATAAAAAACGGGGTTACGTTGTGTGTGTGTGTTACGAAGCGTCTGTCAGTGAGATGAAGGGGTAACTCAACCTGTTTACACACACACCCTGACCCTCAGTTTGACTGCTATCGGCACCACCGGCGACCACACTCAGGGGCTTTAGTGGAATTGAAGGGACAGGCCTCGATAGGTGTATTTGTCAGCCATTGTGTGTTTATGGTTGTGTGACCCACCAGCAGCCATGGCATGGGGGGGGGGGGAGTGATTGATTCCAGTCACAGCTTGCGTAGTTGAGCATTGATTCCAGTCACAGCTTGCTTAGTTGAGCATTGATTCCAGCCACAGCTTTCTTAGTTGAGCATTGATTCCAGCCACAGCTTTCTTAGTTGAGCATTGATTCCAGTCACAGCTTGCTAAGTTGAGCATTGATTCCAATCACAGCTTGCTTAGTTAAACATTGATTCCAGTCACAGCTTGGTTAGTTGGGCATTAATTCCAATCACTGCTTGCTTAGTTGAGCACTGATTCCAATCACAGCTTGGTTAGTTGAGCACTGATTCACAATCACAGCTTGGTTAGTTGAGCATTGATTCTAATCACAGTTTTCTTAGTTGAACATTGATTCCAGTCACAGCTTGGTTAGTTGAGCATTGATTTCAATCGCAGCTTGCTTAGTTGAGCATTGATTCCAATCACAGCTTGCTTAGTTGAACATTGATTCCAATCACAGCTTGGTTAATTGAGCATTGATTCCAATCACAGCTTGCTTAGTTGAACATTGATTCCAAACACAGCTTGCTTAGTCAAACATTGATTCCAGCCACAGCTTTCTTAGTTGAGCATTGTTTCCAATCATAGCTTGATTAGTTGAACATTGATTCCAATCACAGCTTGCTTAGTTGAGCATTGATTCCAATCACAGCTTGCTTAGTTGAACATTGATTCCAATCACAGCTTGGTTAATTGAGCATTGATTCCAATCACAGCTTGCTTAGTTGAACATTGATTCCAAACACAGCTTGCTTAGTCAAACATTGATTCCAATCACAGCTTGCTTAGTTGAACATTGATTCCAAACACAGCTTGCTTAGTCAAACATTGATTCCAATCACAACTAGCTTAGCTAAACATTAATTCCAATCTCAGCTAGCTCAGCTAAACATTAATTCCAATCTTTACTAAGCTTATCACTTCCATTCAATCACAGCTTAGATTACCATTTCCAACCAATCATAGTTTACTTTATTCCCGTTAACAACTTTAATAAATATTGTATCAGCCTAATAATAATAATAATAATAATAATAATTTTTATTTAGGCAAAGGTACATACATAAAGAGATTTTACAAAGTTTGTTGGCTTTATAGATAAGAGCTAGTACATACAATGCCTAAAGCCACTATTACGCAAAGCGTTTCGGGCAGAGAAGCACTGCGCAGTAATAAGTGGAAGCACTGCACAGTAACCACCGACCTCTGTCACACTGTATAATATATGAACACAACAATATTCCTCAACATAAGCTCTTGGTAAGTTAATATGCTACATTATTCCAGCTAAGGCTGTGTCATACTTACTTTACAACTTCTAAGTGTCATCACGTTATCTTACTACCACAACATATGTACGTACGTCTGTATGTACGTCTGTTATGTACGTCTGTATGTACGTCTGTTATGTACGTCTGTTTGTACGTCTGTTATGTACGTCTGTTATGTACGTTTGTATGTACGTCTGTTATGTACGTCTGTATGTACGTCTGTTATGTACGTCTGTTTGTACGTCTGTTATGTACGTCTGTTATGTACGTCTGTATGTACGTCTGTATGTACGTCTGTTATGTACGTCTGTATGTACGTCGTACGTCTGTACTTTTTTGCAGGAACTATATATGATTTTTTAAATTAATTTTTGTGTGTGTGTTAGCAATGCCATCATGTGGGTGTCTGCTGGGAAAAGATAATATAATAGGCCTATTGTCTTTAGCATATGTACTCTTCTGCTCCTAGGCTAGACAAATAATTCTAAATCTAAATCTAATGTTGCTTGATCCTTGCATAACTGTTATCGCACCATGCGGCCATTCTAACACAAAATATAGTAGAGAAAGCAAAATACATATTTCCTGATTTTTGTTTACCTGATAAAATATATTATCTTACTCAAAATTGTTTTCAAATATGATAATGGCCAGGACAAAAAAAATATGGCATGGGCCTATCCCATCACAAACCTTTTAAAGACTAGCCAACCTCAAAACTAGCCACTGGAATACAAACTGGTTAGGTTAATCCCAACTAGAAATTGGATTACTTAGAGGGAGATTAACGGTCTCCAAACAAGCTGAACTGCAGTTCCACAAGCCACTTACAATCATCCCACAACCGTGTCAAAACCTATTATAACCACTCCAAACAACCACTCCACAGCGAATTGCCTAAACATAAAATGGTTATATCACTGAAGTACGATATTATTAAATACAGGAGAAGACGATAATTAATTGTTTAGTCAATCTAAACAATGAAGCATCGTAGATCTGATGATCGGAGTGCATACGAGGGAGGGAGGGATTGTGAGGGATGATAGGGAGGCTGGGAGAGATGAATTGAGGAGTGAGGGAAGGCTGGAAGGAAGGAAGAATAGAGAAGATGGGAGGGAGGGAGGAATAGAGATGGAGGGTGTGAGAAAAGAGAGATGAATAAAGAGGGAAGGAGGTAATAAAATAGAGGAAGAGAAGGAGGCACAGTGAGGGAGGAAGGGGAAAAGACATGGAGAGTGTTGAGAAAAGCGAGAAAAGGATATAGAGAGAGGGATGCATATCTGGTTCTCAGAGCTCTCTGCCTCTCAGGTATTTTCTACCTGTTGCCCGACACGCTAGTCATTCTATTTCTTAATCATAGTTGCTCTTCAACCTGTGGATGGAGGTGACCTCCAACACCTATTTCAGTTGCTGGAGATCCTTCCTGCGTGTTTCTTTCAGTGTATATTACTGATTTATCTAACCTGGGTTATACGTATGAGAGATTTCGTGAATGTTTCTGGATCATTTGCGTTTACATCTTCCTCTTATGAACATCTTATTTTCACCTCAGATTGAAAAGTGTCGCTTTTTTTTTTTACCTTGTACATTCCCCCTCAGTACTTTGTATGTTATGATCATATGCACCGGGCTCTTTCTCTTACATTCTTCGTAGAGCAGATCTGGGCGTGCGTGTGTTTGTTTTAAGTGTACTCGCTAATACATACGTTACAGGAGTATGTGTTGAGAGAGAGAGAGAGAGAGAGAGAGAGAGAGAGAGAGAGAGAGAGAGAGAGAGAGAGAGAGAGAGAGAGAGAGAGAGAGAGAGAGAGAGAGAGAGAGAGAGAGAGAGAGAGAGAGAGAGAGAGAGAGAGAGAGAGAGAGAGAGAGAGAGAGAGAGAGAGAGAGAGAGAGAGAGAGAGAGAGAGAGAGAGAGAGAGAGAGAGAGAGAGAGAGAGAGAGAGAGAGAGAGAGAGAGAGAGAGAGAGAGAGAGAGAGAGAGAGAGAGAGAAGAGAGAGAGAGAGAGAGAGAGAGAGAGAGAGAGAGAGAGAGAGAGAGGAGAGAGAGAGAGAGAGAGAGAGAGAGAGAGAGAGAGAGAGAGAGAGAGAGAGAGAGAGAGAGAGAGAGAGAGAGAGAGAGAGAGAGAGAGAGAGAGAGAGAGAGAGAGAGAGAGAGAGAGAGAGAGAAGAGAGAGAGAGAGAGAGAGAGAGAGAGAGAGAGAGAGAGAGAGAGAAGAGAGAGAGAGAGAGAGAGAGAGAGAGAGAGAGATCATTAAACCATAAAGCTGTTTAGCTTGAGGCAAGTCACAGATTATAAGACCACTTACTGGGTCCGTTTTAACAACCTAGCACAACCACCTCCACTTTCACTACCACCACAGCTGCTGCCAACGTCACTATTACCACGACTACCAACACCACCGTCACAGCCTACCCCTGTACCACCTCAACTTTATTTATTTATTTACAAGAAGGTACATTGGGTTTAAGGTACATTAGAGAGTAGATAACATTGGTGGTTTTTACATTTTG
>NW_025559636.1:0-42055 GCF_020424385.1 Procambarus clarkii
TGAAACGCTGCTGAGTCAGTCTTGTATTAGTGTGTTTGTTGTGACTGGTGTAAGGTGGATAATGTGGATATTGGTGGTGGTAAGGTGATGTGGATATTGGTTGACTGTTGTAAGGGGATAATGTGGATATTGGTGGTGGTGACTGGTGTAAGGTGGATAATGTGGATATTGGTGGTGGTGATTGACTGTTGTAAGGTGGATAATGTGGATATTGGCGGTGGTGGTGACTGGTGTAAGGTGGATAATGTGGATATTGGCGGTGGTGATTGACTGTTGTAAGGTGGATAATGTGGATATTGGCGGTGGTGATTGACTGGTTGTAAGGTGGATAATGTGGATATGGCGGTGGTGATTGACTGGTGTAAGGGTGGATAATGTGGATATTGGCGGTGGTGAGTGACTGTTGTAAGGTGGATAATGTGGATATTGGCGGCGGTGAGTGACTGGTGTAAGGTGGATAATGTGGATATTGGCGGTGGTGAGTGGTGTAAGGTGGATAATGTGGATATTGGCGGTGGTGAGTGGTGTAAGGTGGATAATGTGGATATTGGCGGTGGTGACTGGTGTAAGGTGGATAATGTGGATATTGGTGGTGGTGACTGGTGTAAGGTGGATAATGTGGATATTGGCGGTGGTGAGTGGTGTAAGGTGGATAATGTGGATATTGGCGGTGGTGAGTGGTGTAAGGTGGATAATGTGGATATTGGCGGTGGTGATTGACTGGTGTAAGGTGGATAATGTGGATATTGGCGGTGGTGAGTGGTGTAAGGTGGATAATGTGGATATTGGCGGTGGTGATTGACTGTTGTAAGGTGGATAATGTGGATATTGGCGGTGGTGATTGACTGTTGTAAGGCGGATAATGTGGATATTGGCGGTGGTGAGTGACTGGTGTAAGGTGGATAATGTGGATATTGGCGGTGATGAGTGACTGTTGTAAGGTGGATAATGTGGATATTGGCGGTGATGAGTGACTGGCCAGTTATACTTACATATACTTACATAACCACTATACATATATACCTACAAATATAGACACTTAAGTAACACAACTAAAAGTATGGAGTAAAAGTGTTGTAATTAAGTAGGAACAATACGAGGTGTTTGTAGAGCTCCTGCTCCCTGTGTGTGTGGGGGGGGGGGGAGCGGCTGATGGGGTCAAATAGGTCATTAAGGAGGTCAAGGGTCACACTCCACATACTAGTTTACTCCGAGGTGGTAAGAGGGTGATTTGGAGTGTTAGAGAGTGAATTTGTAGGGAAGAGGAGGCGGTGTATGGTCTCTGAGACAATGAGGCGTCCCGTATGAAAGGAGGAAGAAACACGAGAGTCGCCGTCTTAAGAAACCACTGAGGACCTGTGCACATTCTCCTGAAGCTCATTTCAGGGTCAGTGAGCAGCATTCTGTACGTGCACAAGTGAGCTATCATATGCCCCCCGTGCCTTGCCTTCCATGCCACAAGCACGAAACAACAGTTTGTGTTGATCATTGATAACCGGGTGAGTGCACATGGAATTCTCTACTCTCAAAGTGTAGCCACTATCATATTTTTTTCTCAGCTCGGTGATCCAGTCACATGATAATTTCAGACTTCATACCAGTGGATTCAGACTTTCCCAGTCAACTGGTAATGTGAGATCTCAATGGGGCTCCTTGAGCATAATTGTTTAGGCATCGTAATAGGTAACTCAACCCACACCAGTGAGATGAAAGTAATGACTTTCCGGGTCCGTTCTGGAGCCTTATGTGAATAGTTTCGGTCCGTCTTGGAAACTTGAAGTCGCATCCAGGACCGTCCGAAACGTCCAGGACCTGGATTCACGAAGCAGTTACGCAAGCACTTACGAACCTGAACATCTTTTCTCAATCTTTGGCGGCTTTGTTTACAATTATTAAACAGTTATTGAGTTCCGAAGCACCAGGAGGCTGTTTATAACAATAACAACAGTTGATTGGCAAGTTTTCATGCTTGTAAACTATTTAATAAATGTAACCAAAGCCGTCAATGATTGAGGAAAGATGTACACGTTCGTAAGTACTTGCGTAACTGCTTCGTGAATCTGGCCTCTGGCTTTGATATGCATTGGTTGGGTTATAAATTTTAAATCACATTATTGTAACTTAATTCACTGTATTATAAATGATGTTTATCGATGTTAGAAGGTTAATAGTGTGTTGTAGCTAGAGATTTACCTGAGTTTACCCGAGAGTAACTAACACTTGTGGCCTCGACGAGGACAAGAAGCCGGCGGCTTGTCGAAGGTTCCCCCTCTTCCTCGTTGATCTTTCCGTGTCGAGCTGAGGTCGAGTCAGGTCAAGAAGAGTGAATATGATAACAGTGTTTACCTCGAGTGCCTTAAGTGAAATGTTGAGTGAAATATTAACACTCTGGATATGAGTTGTGGTGATATAGTGAATGTGTTAAGAGTGTTGAGCGACGTCCAGTGTTGTGTGAGTGTTCCCTGTGTTTCCCGTTAATTAAGTCTGGGATAATTACATATCTGTTTTTCAACCTGAGTAATTATCCACTTGTCATTATCAAGGAGTGAAGCAATTATTCCTCTGAGTAATTTTTTACTTTTTATAAATAAGTTCTGTTATTTATTCAACATTTAATCTGCTTGGGTTCATTTATTATTTTGAAAAGTTTATTTATATTGACTTTTCCAGTTATTATTGATCCAATTAGTGAGAAGTGTTAAGACTGGGTAGAGACATTGGTAGTGAGAGATCAGGAGATCAGGAGATCAGTGAGAGATTCAATCCACCTTTTTTTGTCCAACAGCCTGGTTGACTAGTTCAGCAACGAGGAGGCCTGGTCGACGACCGGGCCGAGGGGTCACTAAGCCCCGGAATCACCTCAAGGTAACCTCAAGGTAAGGTAAGGAGAGGTTCTCACCTAATAACTCCTTCACCTGTTGCACTGTTCTATTATTTGACGCTAATTACAAATATGACTTCGTTCAGCGTCTTGACTGAACACGCTCTAAATGACTGCGACATTCTTAGTACTATGGTGTATGGTCGTGAGACCCGCCTGCGTCTCCTGTCTCTTCAAAACCCTATACGTCTCAGAAATAGGTTTCCTGTTGCAGACGAGGAGTCACAATAACGTGGCTGAAGTATGTTGACCAGACCACACACTAGAAAGTGAAGGGACGACGACGTTTCGGTCCGTCCTGGACCATTCTCAAGTCGATTATTGACTCGAGAATGGTCCAGGACGGACCGAAAAGTCGTCGTCCCTTCACTGTCTAGTGTGTGTGTGGTTTGGTCAACAGGTTTTCTGTTGTCAGAACATAAGATGAAGATCGTTTGATGGGATCCGTACCTACTGTTACGATAACAAATTTATAGACAATGACCATGACACAAAAATTGAAAGCCCATATAGCTTTTATTACGTCAAAAGTTAAAGAGTTGTTAACTATATTTACAGAACGAAGACGAAGCATTTTAAAAGAGCTGTGCTTCGTGCATATAACTGAGTGACCACAAGGCTTTGAACGTGACTAGTGAGAGGAAACAATCATGCCTACAGGACGAGTCCCAGAGATTGTGGTCTTACACAGGATCAACAAAACCTGGCCAGTGGTCTTCCTATTGTTCCCAATATACACATATATGTATCAGACTTTGGCACCCCAAATTAGGGAGCCGGGGAGCCGGTCGGCCGAGCGGACAGCACACTGGACTTGTGATCCTGTGGTCCTGGGTTCGATCCCAGGCGCCGGCGAGAAACAATGGGCAGAGTTTCTTTCACTCTATGCCCCTGTTACCTAGCAGTAAAATAGGTACCTGGGTGTTAGTCAGCTGTCACGGGCTGCTTCCTGGGGGTGGAAGCCTGGTCGAGGACCGGGCCGCGGGGACACTAAAAAGCCTCGAAATCATCTCAAGATAACCTCAAGATAACCCCTAATACTGAACACTAGTATTAGTAGGTCAGATTACACTACACGTGTTATTAATGGTTATTAATGCCCATAAATTACAAAAAAATGATTTTCTTTTGAAAGACTAATTTCAAAAAATGTTTTTTTTTTCTGAAAGACTAAATCCCCCCTCCCCCCAAATGCTCTTTTGAAAGAGTAATCTTAGAAAAGTGTTTTTATTAAAGATATAATTTTCTTAGATAAGATAGAAAAATACTTAGATAGAAAATGCTAAAGGTAGCATTTTCCAAAAATGCTATATGAGTATTTTTCAGCAAATACTCTCTTGCATCTTATGACTGTAATTAAAAATAATTTTCAATTTTCTTTTCACTCTCAGGAGTGGGAGTAACTTCAGTGTTCAGAGACCACCAGACCAACTGCCCGGCAAATGGTCCAGCAATTTTTTTACACAAACTTTACTCTAAAAGTAATTTTCTGCCCTAAAATAATTTCTCGGAAATTATTTTAATATTCAACGGCAGAATGAAACAAAAACAGCTTTTGAAAGACTGTACTGAACTTTATATATAATAATTATATTATTATATATATATATATATATATATATATATATATATATATATATATATACACACACTTCCTCTTGCAGCTTGGTAACCTTATTCTTTTTCTTCCTTCATAATAAAATGCATACAAAATACATGAGGTAAACTGCAGGTAGAGGCGAGAAGTACATAAAATGAAGCCACTAATATGACCCTTCTGGCCTAGCGACCTCCCCACAGGTCGTGTTGGTCGTAAAGCTCGAACGGGGTGAGAAACTGAGAGCGAACTGCTGCCCACACAGCAGCCTGTGCTCTTGAGCGCTCCCAAATGTCACCCAAACTAACCTAATGACTATTAGGATATCAGATTTTAGCTTTAATTAAAGGGTTCATATGTCAAAATGTACTATTCGAGAGGACGGGTTTATCAGGAGAAAGCACTAAGCCAGTGAGACCCATTAATATATGGGATGGAAATAAGGGTAAAAATCTGGGATTGGACGGAGGAAAGGAATGGTGTCCGACTACTTGGACCGTTGGGAATCGAACGCCGACCTGCATGAAGCCAGACTGTGGCAGTGTCTAGTCCAAGTGGCTCTGCCTTAACAGAGAGAGGGACAGTTGAGCAGAGAGAGGTATAGATGAGCCTCACATTACAGGTACAGAAAAAGGTCTACAATAAGGCAAGCTTGTGTAAGCCTTACCCTGCACACACACACACACACACACACACACACACACACACACACACACACACACACACACAGGGGCCTCGTAGCCTGGTGGATAGCGCGCAGGACTCGTAATTCTGTGGCGCGGGTTCGATTCCCGCACGAGGCAGAAACAAATGGGCAAAGTTTCTTTCACCCTAAATGCCCCTGTTACCTAGCAGTAAATAGGTACCTGGGAGTTAGTCAGCTGTCACGGGCTGCTTCCTGGGGTGTGTGTGTGTGGGGTGGGAAATTAAAAAGAAAAAAAAAAAAGAAAAAAAGAAAAAAAAAAAAAAAAAAAAAGTAGTTAGTAAACAGTTGATTGACAGTTGAGAGGCAGGCCGAAAGAGCAAAGCTCAACCCCCGCAAAAACACAACTAGTAAACACACACACACACACACACACACACACACACACACACACACACACACACACACACACACACACACACACACACACACACACACACACACACACACACACACACTCACACACACACACATTCACACTTAGTGACCGTTTATACTGAGTGTGAGGCGCAGTTAATCAAAGCGTCTGGTGTAAACAGGAGCTCTCACACACCCTCGTGAATATTCGGGCTCTATTATCCGGGGTGGTGGCCGGCCCTAGCATATTTACACCCGCTCCTCCCTGCCTCGGAAAGCTTGTAATTTGCTGCCACATTCCCACCTCCGGTCTCACACCTTCAACTCTACAATTCACCGGAATTATCTCATTCTTTGGAATTCCTGTTTACGCTTTTCTTTTCTCTGTTTGTTCAGTTTCTCTCAACAAACTGTTTAGTCATATTGGCTTAGAGCTTTCTCACATGTAAACACATCCACAAGGGCCGTGACGAGGATTCGAACCTGCGTCCGAGAGCATCCCAGACGCTGCCTTAATCGACTGAGCTACGACATGGTCAAAAGAGTTGAAACCGAAGTTCTACTGAACTTATTGGATCCTGCAGCCTCTCCGAGACACAAACCAGGGTTTGACACAACTCCCCCCCCCCCCATGCACTCGAGTTTCTTACAAGTATCTTAACTCTATAAATGTGTACCTTCCTTAGTAGTGTCTTGTCTCTCTCTATCCTGTAGGTACATCTAAATGTAAGCCTAACACTACTAATTTCCCCCTGGAACACCACCCGTCAATCGGTTTACCGCCAGTGTCCGGGTCTCCAATTACTACTGGGAAAACATCGACGCGTAGTTAACTACTGATGTCCAGGTGATCCTTCCTGGGTGGACTTGGGCCGAGTCTGTGTGTGTGTGTGTGTGTGTGTGTGTGTGTGTGTGTGTGTGTGTGTGTGTGTGTGTGTGTGTGTGTGTGTGTGTGTGTGTGTGTGTGTGTGTGAGTGTGTGTGTGTGAGTGCGTGCGTGCGTGCGTGCGTGCGTGTGCGTGCGTGTGTGTGTGCCTGAAACAGTGTGGGTCGTGGCCTGAGAGTGTGAACTGACTATAATTGGTGCACTTTCGGGCATCATTTTCCTACCTGTGTATCAAGATATTTATAGTGTTATACACAGGTGTGTATAGGGTGATGACTGCCCTTCAAGGGGAACCATAGACCATAGAGGTTCACGTCCCACCGTGACCCTCTGGCTCATACTGCCAAACTTCATTACTAACCCCGTCCCTGCTATCTCCTCCCAAGCACTGGAGACGCTGCTATCTCTTCCCCCAGTAGAGGGGACACCATTCATACTGGTACACCTCGGGTCGTTGTCCTCTGAAGGATGACGGGAAAGGCATCCGGGTCATTACATGTTTTTGCTGTCGAAGCCCCAGCGCCGCTGGGCTCTTGCTACTGGTACTGGCTGCATGGGGGAGACAGTCCTGGTACCCGTGCAATACCCGGGTCACAACCCGCGTCCACCCGCTTGCAGAGTTCAACACCCGGGTCAGAGCTCGGTCCACCGGTCTAGACATGCTCCAGCTCGCTGGACGCGGCAAAGGGAGAGGAAAGCCCAACTCCTGCGGCAAATTCTTGCCATGTTCCCGCTAGCGTGTGTGTGTGTATGTGTGTGTGTGTGTGTGTGTGTGTGTGTGTGTGTGTGTGTGTGTGTGTGTGTGTGTGTGTGTGTGTGTGTGTGTGTGTGTGTGTACTCACCTAGTTGTGTTTGCGGGGGTTGAGCTCTGGCTCTTTGGTCCCGCCTCTCAACCGTCAATCAACAGGTGTACAGATTCCTGAGCCTATCGGGCTCTGTCATATCTACACTTGAAACTGTGTATGGAGTGAGCCTCCACCACATCACCCCCTAATGCATTCCATTTGTCAACCACTCTGACACTAAAAAAGTTCTTTCTAATATCTCTGTGGCTCATTTGGGCACTCAGTTTCCACCTGTGTCCCCTTGTGCGTGTTCCCCTTGTGTTAAATAGACTGTCTTTATCTACCCTATCAATCCCCTTCAGAATCTTGAATGTGGTGATCATGTCCCCCCTAACTCTTCTGTCTTCCAGCGAAGTGAGGTTTAATTCCCGTAGTCTCTCCTCGTAGCTCATACCTCTCAGCTCGGGTACTAGTCTGGTGGCAAACCTTTGAACCTTTTCCAGTTTAGTCTTATCCTTGACTAGATATGGACTCCATGCTGGGGCTGCATACTCCAGGATTGGCCTGACATATGTGGTATACAAAGTTCTGAATGATTCTTTACACAAGTTTCTGAATGCCGTTCGTATGTTGGCCAGCCTGGCATATGCCGCTGATGTTATCCGCTTGATATGTGCTGCAGGAGACAGGTCTGGCGTGATATCAACCCCCAAGTCTTTTTCCTTCTCTGACTCCTGAAGAATTTCCTCTCCCAGATGATACCTTGTATCTGGCCTCCTGCTCCCTACACCTATCTTCATTACATTACATTTGTGTGTGTGTGTGTGTGTGTGTGTGTGTGTGTGTGTGTGTGTGTGTGTATGTGTGTGTGTGTTGGGCAAGACAGCAGAGCGACGGTCTCGCTTCATGCAGGTCGGCGTTCAATCCCCGACCGTCCATCAAGAGGTTGGGCACCATACCTTTTCCACCCTCCGTCCCACCACAAATCCTTATCCAGACCCCTTCCCAGTGCTACATAGTCGTCATGGCTTGGTGCTTCCTCCTGCTAGTTGACTAGCCCTTGGCCTGTCATCACTATATCCATCTACACTACACAGGACCGGCTCAGACCCACCTTTTCCAGGCCTCAATATCTTTAAATCACATTAGTTAAGGAAGGCAAACTCTGAGAGACTCGGGCACACAAAAAGGTCCAATAAATCGATCTCTTAATATCTTCTTTAGGAAGAAACTCAAGACTTTTGTATAGAAATGTACACAAAATCGCCTCTTTTGTTTCATTGTTTATGGCTAATATTATAATGACATTCCCGCCAGTAATCAAAAGTTGACTTTTTTATATAACAAAAGATATTTACGATACTTTGGTTTTAATAAACTTTATAAAACTTATGCAAATGAGGGAATCAAATTATTGAAAAGTGTTGCTTTAAAAATATTCCTGATTAAAATACTTGTTTTATATTAACTTGTTTTTTTCAAAGCAAGCAAAACAATACAAGTAAACAAGACATCTAAATTGTTTGCACTTCAACTGGGACAAAGAAGTTGATGTAATTATTTTATTTGTGTTAATGCGGGAGTTTGGGTCAACACGGCATGATATATCCGGCTCCTCCCAGGAGCGAGGCGACCAGCTGGTCCTCCCAGGAACGAGGCGACCAGCTGGTCCTCCCAGGAGCGAGGCGACCAGCTGGTCCTCCCAGGAGCGAGGCGACCAGGTGGTCCTCCCAGGAACGAGGCGACCAGGTGGTCCTCCCAGGAACGAGACGTCCAGCTGGTCCTCCCAGGAACGAGGCGACCAGCTGGTCCTCCCAGGAACGAGACGTCCAGATGGTCCTCCCAGGAACGAGGCGACCAGATGGTCCTCCCAGGAACGAGACGTCCGGCTGGTCCTCCCAGGAACGAGACGTCCAGCTGGTCCTCCCAGGAACGAGACGTCCGGCTGGTCCTCCCAGGAACGAGACGTCCGGCTGGTCCTCCCAGGAACGAGACGTCCGGCTGGTCCTCCCAGGAACGAGACGTCCGGCTGGTCCTCCCAGGAACGAGACGTCCGGCTGGTCCTCCCAGGAACGAGACGTCCGGCTGGTCCTCCCAGGAACGAGACGTCCGGCTGGTCCTCCCAGGAACGAGACGTCCGGCTGGTCCTCCCAGGAACGAGGCGACCAGCTGGTCCTCCCAGGAACGAGACGTCCAGCTGGTCCTCCCAGGAACGAGACGTCCGGCTGGTCCTCCCAGGAACGAGACGTCCGGCTGGTCCTCCCAGGAACGAGACGTCCAGCTGGCCCTCCCAGGAACGAGACGTCCGGCTAGTCCTCCCAGGAACGAGACGTCCGGCTGGTCCTCCCAGGAACGAGACGTCCGGCTGGTCCTCCCAGGAACGAGACGTCCGGCTGGTCCTCCCAGGAACGAGACGTCCGGCTGGTCCTCCTACTGACACAAGTTTCTGCCAAGAATATATTCTGGTGTCGCCTCTCCGAGACACTCCTTCCTTGAGCCAATCTCCTCCCGCCTCGTTATCGTCGTCTTTCATTTCCTTGTTTCCCTCTCTTCCATCCTGACCTTCCAGTCCATCATCCACCCTCTGATCCACCCGTTCATCCACTCTCCCATCGCCACTTTCATCCTCTCTCTCTCTCTCTCTCTCTCTCTCTCATCCACATTTTCATCAATTGTTTATTTAAGGTTCATTTGCCCTCTTCCATTTCCTTCTCTTTAATACACTTTCTCTACTCATACCCTCACTGAGGAGGGGGAGAGTGAGGGGGGAGAGGGGGGGATGTGAGGGAGGGGGAGAAGGGAGGGGGTACGTATAATACATCCCAAGAATGATTGAAGACCCAGTTGATCATCCATCCTTCATGTCACCTCCATTAATCGATATTTTGTATATGGATCTTAATCTACTGAGGGGTAGTGGGGGGTCAACAACCCCATGTCTCCTCTGTATTCCTGCATTATGTCTTGTAACACCAAACTGTTAACAATTGTCGTTTATTTCCCTACTTGATATTATGTATGGTATAGGGGAGCCGGTCGGCCGAGCGGACAGCACGCTGGACTTGTGATCCTGTGGTCCTGGGTTCGATCCCAGGCGCCGGCGAGAAACAATGGGCAGAGTTTCTTTCACCCTATGCCCCTGTTACCTAGCAGTAAAATAGGTACCTGGGTGTTAGTCAGCTGTCATGGGCTGCTTCCTGGGGGTGGAGGCCTGGTCGAGGACCGGGCCGCGGGGACACTAAAAAGCCTCGAAATCATCTGAAGATAACCTCAAGATAGGTGTGCAGGACAGGTGAGGTCTCAGGCCAGATGCCTCCACAAGGGGGCCACTTGTCTCCCCTTGTGATAGACCACTTGGCTTGAGCTGGAGGCTGTGTTCGTGGGCTATTCTGGACCGTCTCTTCATCCCTTGCCACTTGACTTTGTAAACATTTAGTGTGTCTGTGTCTGTGTCGTGTCCTGCCCTTGTGTTCTTACCAAAGTTCACGTTCACCGGCCATCAAACATTTACGAAACCTGTACATCTTTCATCAAACATGTTGGCTCATTTATTAAACAGTTTACATGCTTCATATCCCAAGTTTAACTGTTCTAAACAACCTTGTAGTGCTTCAGAGTTTATAGTGTTTATTTAAATGTAAACAAAGCCGCCATTTTTGAGGAAGGATGTACATCTTTCCTAAGTGTTTATGTAAATGGTGGAGGAATCCTGAGGCCAGATTCACGAAGCAGTTACGCAAGCACTTTCGAACCTGTACACCTTTCCTCAATCTTTGGCGGCTTTGTTTACAATTATTAAACAGTTAATGAGCTCGGAAGCACCAGGAGGCTGTTTATAACAATAACAACAGTTGATTGGCAAGTTTTCATGCTTGTAAACTGTTTAATAAATGTAGCCAAAGCCGTCAAAGATTGAGGAAAGATGTACACGTTCGTAAGTGCTTGCGTAACTGCTTCGTGAAATTTGCCCCTGGTCTTTGTCGAGGAGCGCATATATCTAAGGAACAGTGCGCGCGTCTTAGAATTACAAAGAAACCCACTTTGAATCACAGCTTTGGTTCAGTGTTGGGCTTAAGGTGTATCAACTGCAGGAGGGTGACCAGGACCACCACAACACCTTACACTGACCAACCACCAAGTATACTGTAGTCCTGAACATTGTCCAGGACCTAAGTCCACTCTCAGTGTATATAAACTGAGCAACGAGGTACACGTCTCATTGTAAATATCCCTTGAATCACACCTGGTCATTGCAGTAGAAATGATTACTATGTTCATAATAATTACTATATATATTAACAAAGCTTTCGCACTCAATTCAAACAAGTTATATAAAAAGAACTGCCATTTGAGGCTGGACGTGAAGGTAAATTAACACTACAAAAACCTGATCATTGTCAATTATAGATAATATTAGCCACGGAACATTCTGTTTCCTGCCAGTAATCTTTCCCCTAACTTGACCTCTTGTGTGTGTGTGGTAATATATGTTGTGCCTGTGACACCACCGACCAGAAGACTACACAGATGTGCTGCTGCTCTGACAGTAGCCAGGAGCGCCAGGCGAACCTATTAGTCAGCCTCGATAATGGTCCACAATGTCCTGTGGTATGCTGGAGTGAGCTAAGGTAGACCAGGATGGTATAGGAATGGAGTGGGGTGGGTATACCCCGTCCTGGTGAGATGGGTATACCCCGTCCAAGTGATTGGGCACCATTCCTTTCCCCCGTCCCATCCCAAATCCTTAACCTGATCCCTTTCCAAGTGCTATATGATGGTATAATGGCTTGGCGCTTTTTCCCCTTGATAATTCCCTTTCCTTCCTCATACTTCAGCCCGTCCTCCCCAGATGCCACAACGGACAGATAATGGTGCACTACAACACATAACCCTAACCTAACCGAGCAACCCACCCATAGAAAACGGGAATGATTGTGAGCCGCAATGATTTCTATAGTACATCATATTTAGTCCTTTATAGGGGATTTTGACGACAAAATGTGATGTAATATTCAAGAGGCCTGGTTGTATAATTACCTTGCAGCTGTGGCTAACGTGCTCAATAACCTCCACCCAAAAGCAATTATCAATATCTAATTTTGTCAGACGTCTCTCAAGCTGACATGACGTAGCTGAACGTCACCTCTGACGTCTGTGGATGACGGTCGAGGCGCCTCTAAGGCTTCCTCTCTCTCTCTCTCACAGGAAAAATACAATCAAATCATTTAGTTTTGTTACAAAAGTATGGATTGGATGGGAATTGTAGCAAGAGGTGGTATATGGTAGGTCAGGTGAGGTACGTGTGAGGGAGAGTGAGGGAGAGTGAGGGGCGAGGGAGGGAGAGTGAGGGGCGAGGGAGGTGTTATGAGGGCGAGGTGTTATGAGGGTGAGGTGTTATGAGGTATGAGGTGTTATGAGGGTGAGGAACAAAACAACTACCCTAATAATCTTCGTGTCAATTGCCACACACAACAGTCAAACTTTAACAGTCATAACACTGGCCACATCAAGTAGCACAGTAGTCTGCGTTCTCGGCTCACAATCGCGGAAAGTCTGGTTCAATCCCCGAGCGGGACAGATGCAAGACTGCACCATCAATCAACTTGTGAGGTGAGGTGATGGTGAGCAGTGTCGTGCTCACCATCCAGCACCCACAATACGAGTACAGGCATCACTGTATTATCACACTCAAGGGCACCATATCAAGGAGATTGATAGCAGCTCGAATCTCATTAGCTACTGATGCTGGAGGCAGACCCAAGGGCGTAGTTATAGGCTCTGGTTGTGTTATGTCGTAGTGCTGATCACCCGGGGGCATCTGGGCATAGCTGAGGCGTCCATACCTCACAGTACTGGTCGGCTCTCACAGTACTCTCCTCACAGTACTGGTCGGCTCTCACAGTACTCTCCTCACAGTACTGGTCGGCTCTCACAGTACTCTCCTCACAGTACTGGTCGGCTCTCACAGTACTCCCCTCACAGTACTGGTCGAGGAGTAGCTTGGCTTACATCCCATAGTACTGGCCTCGGGGCACCTGAGTAATTCAAGTGTTTCAACCATCTGCTTCAATTACTTAAGACGGTTAAGTCTGATCATTTTATAATGACAAATCTCGTACTTAAATGATCAAGGCTTAACGCCACCTGTAAAGTATAAGCAAGTCTTTAAGACGTCACCTCACACAACATTCACCAAGACTTCATATAATACGAGCTTCAGGACCAGCAGCACATTATTGATAACGTAACGCGTATATAAGATAGAAACATGTTAATGAAAACATTTAGTCCGTGTTTTGTTTGTGTATGTGACGCTGTATTGTCGCTGAACTGATTGTTTCCGCCGGAGGCGGCTAGTTTATTGTGCACCCCATACTCATCCTGTGAGCGGTAGCGCAAAAAGCATTACAGAGGGCACAAAAGATCTTTATCAGACCTCATCTTACATGAACTGCTTTACCTACACCCGAGTGGATGGGCTATATGTGAAACTTGGTCGGGCATCAGTGGAAGACTCCAGACTTCCTGCACATTCAGTGGAACACCAGGTTGTATAACTTGTATCATGGTGACCCAGGGGCCATGGTCCCTGTATATCATGGTACAGGGGCCATGGTCCCTGTATATCATGATATAGGGGCCATGGTCCCTGTATATCATGATATAGGGGCCATGGTCCCTGTATATCATGATTCAGGAGCCATGGCCACTGTATATCATGACACAGGGGCCATGGTCCCTGTATATCATGATATACAGGGGCCATGGTCCCTGTATATCATGGTACAGGGGCCATGGTCCCTGTATATCATGATATAGGGGCCATGGTCCCTGTATATCATGGTACAGGGGCCATGGTCTCTGTATATCATGACACAGGGGCCATGGTCCCTGTATATCATGATATACAGGGGCCATGGTCCCTGTATATCATGATACAGGGACCATGGTCCCTGTATATCATGGTACAGGGGCCATGGTCCCTGTATATCATGACACAGGGGCCATGGTCTCTGTATATCATGACACAGGGGCCATGGTCCCTGTATATCATGATGTACAGGGGCCAAGATACATAGGACAATAAGAGATACACAGAGGGGTGATATACTGAAGCTATGTGGAGAAGGGACGACACGACGAGCACAAACACTGAGGTGTAAACTCCAAGTCTCTCTCTCTATACACACCAGCAGTTTACCTTAGCCCTGAGCTACGTTCATGACTCTAGTATACTTGCTGTTTGATCGGTAAACTATTGTGGTGTGGCCTTAATAACCCTCCAGAGGTTGAGAGGCCTTAAGCCCAACACCACAACCTGCCCGTTGGTCAACATTGGATAAGTTGAGATTCAGGAACGACCTGGGTAAATACTGGTTTGGATATATGGATGTTGATTTATGGAACCTTTATTAGTCTACCTGACGAGGCCAGGAGCTCTACCTCACCTGACAAGGACCTCTACCTGAAGTGGTCAAACAGAGACCGGCTGAGTGCCAGGGACATCAAAAAACACCGGCTGAGTGCCAGGGACATCAAAAAACACCGGCTGAGTGCCAGAGACATCAAAAAAACACCGGCTGAGTGCCAGAGACATCAAAAAACACCGGTTGAGTGCCAGAGACATCAAAAAAACACCGGCTGAGTGCCAGAGACATCAAAAAAACACCGGCTGAGTGCCAGAGACATCAAAAAAACACCGGCTGAGTGCCAGGGATATCAAAAAACACCGGCTGAGTGCCAGAGACATCAAAAAACACCGGCTGAGTGCCAGAGACATCAAAAAACACCGGCTGAGTGCCAGAGACATCAAAAAACACCGGCTGAGTGCCAGAGACATCAAAAAACACCGGCTGAGTGCCAGAGACATCAAAAAAACACCGGCTGAGTGCCAGAGACATCAAAAAACACCGGCTGAGTGCCAGAGACATCAAAAAAATACCGGCTGAGTGCCAGAGACATCAAAAAAACACCGGCTGAGTGCCAGGGACATCAAAAAACACCGGCTGAGTGCCAGGGACATCAAAAAACACCGGCTGAGTGCCAGAGACATCAAAAAACACCGGCTGAGTGCCAGGGACATCAAAAAACACCGGCTGAGTGCCAGAGACATCAAAAAAACACCGGCTGAGTGCCCCAGGGAGACGGAGAGGCTGGTGTGTGTGTGTGTGTGTGTGTGTGTGTGTGTGTGTGTGTGTGTGTGTGTGTGTGTGTGTGTGTGTGTGTGTGTGTGTGTGTGTGTGTGTGTGTGTGTGTGTGTGTGTGTGTGTGTGTGTGTGTGTGTGTAGGGGGATCAACCTCAGACCATAATATTACTGTTCCAGATGGGCCTCTTATCCAAGTCCTGACCCGCCGATGATAAGGTTCTGTCAACACATTAGTAGGACCTGAGGATTTGTGATTGATGAGCGATTCATCAGGCCAATGCCTCGAGACCTGATGGGTAACTCATCAGGCAAGAAACCTGATTGGTGAAGGCATGAAGGATAATCAGGACATGAGGGGCTAATGATGATTAGCGTAACGAAAGCACAATCAACAAGCCATGATGATAACTGAATGTGTGACTGGCCAATCCATCGGCAAGGATGGTGATGTGGCTTGGCAAATCAACACGGAAGGATGATTAGTAACATTAAAGGTCAGCCTGGTGATTGGGTTCCGAGTCCAAGACATGATTAGAGACGTCAGACTAGGTCAGCGTGCTTGGAGGCGTCCAATCACAAGCTCAAAGGGTCGTTAGTATATATGAAGTCAAGTCTCGTTAGTGAACCGGAGCCAACTAGTGGAAGCGAGTCTGTGTGTGAGTTTGAGCTCCATTTCCCAATTATCACCGGGTTGATGGGGGATGTGTTGAGCAATTTTTCAAGCCAGATTGACGGTTGTGTTGGATATCAATCCCAACGTCGGGTTGATCAATCCCCAGGTCAGGTTGTCGGGTTGATCAATCCCCAGGTCAGGTTGTCGGGTTGATCAATCCCCAGGTCAGGTGGTCGGGTTGATCAATCCCCAGGTCAGGTTGTCGGGTTGATCAATCCCCAGGTCAGGTGGTCGGGTTGATCAATCCCCAGGTCAGGTTGTCGGGTTGATCAATCCCCAGGTCAGGTTGTCGGGTTGATCAATCCCCAGGTCAGGTGGTCGGGTTGATCAATCCCCAGGTCAGGTTGTCGGGTTGATCAATCCCCAGGTCAGGTGGTCGGGTTGATCAATCCCCAGGTCAGGTTGTCGGGTTGATCAATCCCCCCATGTTTGGTTGGTAGTAGCCAGGTTGATCAGTGCCAAGACAGATAGATATATTTGTGAAGGCAGCGACTGTTAACAGATCTTTCTCACTTTGACCCACGAAAAATTACCCACTAATACGATATGTTACATTTATATACACACACTCAATCATTTACTCTCCAAAGTTTGTTTTAAATAACCTGTGTTGTAATATTATAAGTTAAATAACCTATATTATTACATTCAAAAGCCACTATTGCTATGTAGTTCTTGAGTTGCCATAATATGTCGAGACCTAAACACTTATTACACACAGAAATCACAATAGCCTGATGAATCAAATATTGTGATTTCTGTGTGTAATGAAGTAAGGGCGAAGAGGGAGAACGGTCTATTGACATAGCTCGAGTGCAGGGGGGAGTTGTGTAAAATCCTGGTTTGTGTCTCGGAGAGGCTGCAGGATACAAGTATATTCAGTAGAATTTCTGGTTGCAATTCTTATACCCTGTAGCTCAGTCGATTAAGGCAGCGTCTGGGATGCTCTCGGACGTAGGTTCGAATCCTCGTCACGGCCCTTGTGGATTTATTCACTAAACACCCATATTACCGAACTCAGGAGGTCTGTTAGAATGGCCAACAAAGTTTGGAATTCTTACCTGGATGGGATTCTGGGAGTTGCTTTAGTCACCAAGGCCGGCCTGGAGCCAGGCTTAACTCGTGAGAACGTGGTCCAACAGGCTGTTGCTTGGAGCGACCCGCAGGCCCACATATCCACCACAGCCTCGTCTGGTAATGCTCACAGCAAACTCTAATTATTTCTTGAGTAAGGCCACTTTGGTTCCAGCAATATTTATTTTACTTGTTGGAAGGCCAGTGAACAGGTAAGGACTTTTGATGTTTAAGTACAGTTCTCAGGTTGTGCTCATGGCGCCGCTACTCTTCATTGGCTGTACTCTGCATTTCCTGCCATATTGTTCACTTCAGTATGCTGTTATTTTACTGAGTAAATTTGGGATTCAGTTTTTCCAGTATTTTCCATTTATATATTATATGATATCTATTTCGTCTCCTTTTTAGAAAGAACATTTTGAGAGCTTTGAGATAGTTCTGATAATTTAGGTGCTTTATCATGTCTATCTGTGCCGAATATGCTTTCTGTGTTCCCTCTGTTCCAGCAATCTCTCCTGTTCTGAAGGGGGAAGTGAATATCGAGCAGTACTCAAGGCGGGGCAGCACGAATTTAAATAATGTGAGCATTGTGATGGGATTCCTGGATTTGAATGTTTTCATAATCCATCCTAAAAATAATTCTAGTTGATACCATATTTGTTTGTTTATGTTCCATAAACGTTAAGCCGTCAGACATCATTATTCCCAGATCCTTTACATGTTACTTGCCTACTATGAGTGAGCTCATAGTGTCGTGTACCCTGTGTTTTGTTGAAGGTCTTCATTTTATCTATACCTAAGTACCTGGAACTTACCACTGTTAAACATCAGCTTATTTTCCGATCCCCAATCAAAAACTACATCAGCTTAAAGTTTTTCAATGTCTTTTACACAAGCAATTTTCATGTTATTTTTGTGTCATCTGTAAAGGATGAAACGAAGCTATGATTTGTCTTTTGCCATTATGTGATATGAGCATAAGAAAAAGCAGCGGTGCAAAGACGGTGCCCTGAGGTACAGAGCCTTTTATTATGCTTGTACTTGATTTGATTTGATTGACTGTTACTCTCTGCGTTCAGTTCGGCAGAAAATTGAGTATCCATCGCCCTACTTTACCTGTTATTTCTATTGACCTCATTTTATATGTTGTCACTCCATAGTTACATTACCAAATGCCTTTACAAAGTCAGTAAACACCTGCAATTTGTTCTTGTAACGCTTCTGTGATCTGTCACAGTGGTCGAGTAGCTGTGAAAGGAGGATCTTCCCGCTCTAAATCCCCGTCGGTCCGGGCTATGAGGCTCATTGGTCTCCATAAAACTGGGGACCTGACTCCTGATCACTCTTACACTCCTGATCGGCAGTGTGTGACTCCTGATCACTCTTACGCTCCTGATCGGCAGTGTGTGACTCCTGATCACTCTTACGCTCCTGATCGGCAGTGTGTGACTCCTGATTCCACACTTTTATTATGTGTGGCTTCCAGTGCGACTGGTCTATAGTGTTGAACCAATGCTTTGCTCCCTCCCTTGTGAAGCTCCTCAACACATCCCTTACCCACCTTTACCCACAGAACAACCACGCAACACCCACCTCCCACCCACCACCCACAACCACCCACCAACCCCCCGACCAACCACCAACCACCCCTGCCATAACTCTGACATCACCACCACCTGTGTGCGTGGTCATGTCGCTAGCCAAGCGGGTACCGACTGCCGGGTCAACCATGGTTCAACGACCCTAAAAGCAATAGTGAAGTGACTAGACTGGCATGACGTCAGGAGCGTGTGACTCACTATATGGACGAGGCCATTCCCCCAGCAGCCATCACGGGCCGACAACGGAACACTTGCCAGTTTTAAACAGTGTAAGTTACAGTGATATCTGCGTGTTATCGAGGCGGCGGGCGACAGCTGCCCAGGTAGGCAACAGGTCCATCTCCAGCGTAATGGTTTTTTTTACTGTTGATTCTTTGTTAACTGCGGAACGCGAAGCGAGAGGCTCTGCTTATTCACACATTGTGGCGACATCCCGTAGTGATTGTCACGGCATCCCACGCTCCCACACACACACTCACACGCGCGTGCATACCGCACACATGGACACACGCACACACCAAAAGCCTTGAAAGAGGTGCATGTTGAATATGCCATTACGTGTCCGACTGGGAACATTCAGCCTCAATGATCTCAATATATAGGCAAGACAATAGCATATATTTTAAGGCCTGTGACAATGTACAAACAATAAAGTTGTATCAAAGACCACAGCGTCTCTCTGAGCCATCCTGACCAACACCTGAGCCATCCTGAACAACACCTGAGCCATCAACTGACCAACACCTGAGCCATCCTGACCAACACCTGAGCCATCCTGACCAACACCTGAGCCATCCTGACCAACACCTGAGCCATCAACTGACCAACACCTGAGCCATCCTGACCAACACCTGAGCCATCCTGACCAACACCTGAGCCATCCTGACCAACACCTGAGCCATCCTGACCAACACCTGAGCCATCCTGACCAACACCTGAGCCATCCTGACCTACACCTGAGCCATCCTGACCATCACCTGAGCCATCCTGACCAACACCTGAGCCATCCTGACCAACACCTGAGCCATCAACTGACCAACACCTGAGCCATCCTGACCAACACTTGAGCCATCAACTGACCAACACCTGAGCCATCCTGACCACACCTGAGCCATCAACTGACCAACACCTGAGCCATCCTGACCAACACCTGAGCCATCAACTGACCAACACCTGAGCCATCCTGACCAACACCTGAGCCATCAACTGACCAACACCTGAGCCATCAACTGACCAACACCTGAGCCATCAACTGACCAACACCTGAGCCATCCTGACCAACACCTGAGCCATCAACTGACCAACACCTGAGCCATCCTGACCAACACCTGAGCCATCCTGACCAACACCTGAGCCATCAACTGACCAACACCTGAGCCATCAACTGACCAACACCTGAGCCATCCTGACCAACACCTGAGCCATCAACTGACCAACACCTGAGCCATCCTGACCAACACCTGAGCCATCCTGACCAACACCTGAGCCATCCTGACCAACACCTGAGCCATCAACTGACCAACACCTGAGCCATCAACTGACCAACACCTGAGCCATCAACTGACCAACACCTGAGCCATCCTGACCATCACCTGAGCCATCCTGACCAACACCTGAGCCATCCTGACCAACACCTGAGCCATCCTGACCAACACCTGAGCCATCAACTGACCAACACCTGAGCCATCCTGACCAACACCTGAGCCATCAACTGACCAACACCGTATCAACAACTGACTGACACAACAACAATAGAGTATCAGATATAACCAAAGAAATATAACTATCAAACACTCATACAACTGTCAACAGTCAGTTGACGCTCAGTTACATCTTACCATCTTACATACAGTCTAGACCAAGACAATTTCCAACTCACACCACACCATTTACGAAACCAGTACATCTTTCGATAAGCTTGGCAGCTTTGCGTACAATTATTAAACGGGTTATTGAGATCTAAAGCACAACGAGGCGTTTTATAACAATAATAACCTTGTTTCCAAGCTCGTAAACTGCTCAATGAATGTAAACAAAGCCGTCATGATTGAGGAAAGATGCACAGGTTTCGCCAGTGGTTGTGGGGGTGTTTAATGGGAGCTGTCTGTCCTTAGTGTTCTCTATAGACTATCCAGGTAGCAGAGTGAGAGAGAAGAGAATGATCAGGGGAAAGCGCCAAGTCTTTATGACTATGTTGCACTTGGAAGGAGTCAGGATAAGGATTTGGGATGGGACGGAGGGAAAGGAATGGAAACTATCCTCTCATCTAGTAGAGTGATGAGAGGATACTTAACAGCATAGGCCAAGTGGGACCAGACCACCTCAAGGTGGTCAAATTAAGGCAGCGTCCGGGACCCTCTCGGACACAGGTTCGAACCCTCGTCACGGCCCTTGTGGATTTGTTCACCTCAAGGTGCACGTGTAAAGTTTACATGTCCTGTTCAACACTAGCACAACTAGGTGAATACATCCACATGAATACATGTATATATACATATTAGTGAATACACCCAGGTGAGAATATGTAGGTGAGTACATACATATATACGTACAAACTCATTATGGCTCACAAAACTATACGAGATAGTGCTGAATAGAGCTTGACTGCCACACTTCCGACAATAATCACTTTATATATAAATATATATATATATATATATATATATATATATATATATATATATATATATATATATATATATATATATATATTTTTTAAATGACACTGATGGGAGACCTTTGCACTGGGAGTGTAATCGCACTGAGAATGGGTGCGTCAGACCTTGCAAGAGTTGCAACATCGTCCGTGATCTTACCTCTCTTACGAGGTGTCCGTTGTAACGAGGTGTCCGTTGCAATGAGGTGTCCGTTGTAACGAGGTGTCCGCAGAAGAGTACACGAAGCTTTCCTTACCTGAAATAGTAATAAAAAAGAGATTATACATATTTATTTAATGAAACATTATAATAATGTTTGGGGGTGCTGAGCTGGAGGTCAACCTCCACCTCTGAGGCTATAGTACATATACTGACTATATGTACGAACATGACAAAATAGTACATATACCCACATTAATAACAAGTCAGATTTCACTGTATACATCTCAAGACAGACTGGAAGACTATACCGTGCAATTATATATATATATAATTAGTATATATATATATATATATATATATATATATATATATATATATATATATATATATATATATATATATATATATAATTAGTATATATAATATAATTATATATATATATAAAACAGCACAGCATATATATATATATATATATATATATATATATATATATATATATATATATATATATATATATATATATATATATGTGTGTGTGTGTGTGTGTGTGTGTGTGTGTGTGTGTGTGTGTGTGTGTGTGTGTGTGTGTGTGTGTGTGTGTGTGTGCGTGCGTGCGTGTGTGTGTTGTCTCCCCCTTACAAATAAGACAAGATGATTATTTTTATTATATAATAATGTAATATACATATAATTATATAATAATTACATATTATATTACAATAACAATATATACTTATTATATAATTATAATTATCAATTTAATTGCAAAAGATCTATGCCCCGTCTGAGACGCTTCTCGGGGAAGGGGGAGGGGGGGGGGGGGAATAAGATTTTAATCATCTTGACATATTGTTTATGGACACAATTAGCCGGCCAGTGTGCCCCCTTACTCCTGCTGGAGGCTGGTCTTATGACCAAGTGGTTATTACTCTAATGGCCTTCATACACCCATTATTTGGCATAGAGGTTATATTATCATGATCAGTACAGGTATTGTGTTCAATGTCAAGGGTCAGATGAATGATAAGAACATACATCAGTATAATACCTCAAACTAAATGATTAATGTTATATAGTCGTAGAGACATTATACGCTAAATTACTCCCCTCCCTGGAGTGTTAATACATAATATAGTGCAGTATTAATCAGTGATCAATGTAGTATTAATGTGCCTTTGGCTGCCTGATCCAACATGGCCGCCGGCCTCCCCTGGGGGCAGCGCCTGACATAATACTATCACCTCTCCTCATCTATCTATTGTTCCACAGCACATTTAACAATATCGAGAATACCTGTGGCTACAAGGGGCCTCGGCCTACAGTCCATAGGGTCGAGTGCTGGCTGTACACGTCCCAGAACAACGTCAACACGTCGTCCAATGTCTGTCTGCGTGTGAGCGGCTCATGCGCCCGCCCGCCCACCCGCCGTTCCAATATTGTGACAGCCTATTCAAATCCCTCCTCTCTGCATATATTCATTTAAAATGTCTTGTACTGGGTTTCAATAATTAATTTAAATTTCTACTCATTTATTTGACTAAGAAATGTACATGGGGAAAGTTTCTGTAATGTACATGATAGTGTGTATCCCAACATCCATGCAGGAACACCAAGCTCTGCTAAAGTTGTTTGTACACATGCGCACGTGCTACTGTTTTCCCGCCACTTTCAAAAGTGGCGGGTTGGTTTCTTGCCAAAAGTGTCTCACTTCATTTGTTAATACCTTTTCCATTACCTTTTTTGCCCGAAACGCTATGCGTGCTAGTGGCTTTACAAGATTGTAATTTGTTCTCTCTTAAATTAATTAATTAAAAATTTGATTGTAATATGTTCTCTCTTAACCCCCAATGTACTTTCTTGTATATAAATAAATAAATAAATGAATAAATAACACATCAAGCCAAGTCTTATCATCTTAGACAAATGCTTCCACATATCCCTTCATTACACTTTATATATGTTTTCTCGTATAAATTAATGCAACTTTTTCATTAAAATTCTATGTATAGTTAGGTTAGGGTTAGGTGTTTAGGTTCTATTGTGATTATTTGTATTTGAAGTACGTGGGTGATGTACGTACCACATCTCTCATCCACTAGAGTTGAGATTCGAACAGAGGTCGTGAATGAAGCATTGTTCCAGAAATGTTCCAACATCATCAGTTATGAATCGTGTGTAAACCGTTTTCATTCATAATCACGGGGTTTGGCGATTGGATTAACGAGTATCTGCCCTTGTTGATGAGGCCAGGCTGTGATTTTGCAACCCGTCCTCGACTCAAGTCCATTACATCCAGCGGTCAACCCCACAGACGCATTCATAAATTTTAACTTGCTGTTCATTCAAAACGGGAATTTTCTCAAGTATAAATTAATATTATAATATATTAGCATATTGTGCATATATAGGCATAGGATAGGTTAGGTTAGGTGTTTAGGTTCTGTTGGCGATTATTTGTATTTGTAGTACGTGGGTGAAGCATTTATAGTGTTGTGATTCGAACAAAATTCGTCAGTGAAGCACTTGTTCCGGATATGTTCGAACGTCAGCAGTTGTGAGTCGTGTGTAAACCGCTTTTCATTCATAAACAGGGGGTTTGGCGGGTGCATTGAATCACTTTTGGATCTTTGTTTGGAGGACGGGCTGGATTTTGGGACTGTTTATAGTGGAAGCTGGAAGTGAATGAAACACGTCTCGAGTCACAGCTTCGAACTGTTTGGAACACGTTACAAATCACAATTTCGAACAGTTTGGACACCGTCTCGAGTCATAGCTTCGAACAACCAGACTGAGAAATGTACGGACTATTACCCCTGGAATAGTGCATGTTTTGTACGTAGTAATGAACCAGTCGGCCCTTTGGGATAACATCATTTAATGTTAACAATGTTTCTCTAGAGCTCGATGAATGTTATTCGCAGGAGGCAAGATCCTTCTGCTGTTATTGTTGTTATAGATTCAGCTACTCGGAACAAGTTCCAAGTAGCACGGGCTATGGTGAGCCCGTAGTGGACTTACCTGGCACAGGAGCGGGGCAAGTAGCACGGGCTATGGTGAGCCCGTAGTGGACTTACCTGGCACAGGAGCGGGGCAAGTATCACGGGCTATGGTGAGCCCGTAGTGGACTTACCTGGCACAGGAGCGGGGCAAGTAGCACGGGCTATGGTGAGCCCGTAGTGGACTTACCTGGCACAGGAGCGGGGCAAGTAGCACGGGCTATGGTGAGCCCGTAGTGGACTTACCTGGCACTGGAGCGGTGCGTATCCTTCTGCGTGTACTCGCCTATATGTGATTACAAGGTGAGCTTCAACTCATGGGCTATGACTTTCATTCGCTGGTTAAGAATTGCAATTGCTCCTAGTCTCAATGACCTGCCCTTCTAACTCATTTTGCATACAAGAATCTTGTATGTAGTGATCACGTCACCTGTTCCGTTTATTTGTGTGCTTTAGTTCATGTGTATATGTGTGTGTGTAGGCTGTTTCAATACCTCACTGTTCAGCTAGTCAGGCTTCTCTTTTTTTTTCAGTCCGGCCAACATTTTTGCACCAATTTGCTATCCATGTGGTATAAATGGCTGACATGTTCATTTGTAGGTGGTGCTGTTTAATTGAGATGTCGGCTGTATTGGACAGGGGATTGGTTAACCGACAGCTACAATCTATCAGGAGATTGATGCGGGTCAGAGGGGGGGGGAGGGAGAGGGGGACCTATCCATCCCGCTAGCCGGCTGTGGGTCCGAGGCAGCTTCTCAGTTCCCGTGGTCGAGAGAACTATGGTGATCCAGACGGTGCACGGGTATTGACATAGCGTGACAGAGTGACCAGCCAATCATGAATACAAGTTACTAGGGCTGGTTACCCTTTACTAGTTACTGGTTACCAGTCTTCCTGCACTGATGTATTGAACCAGTTGAGTACGGCCAGGTTTCAACATCTGTCCAAGTGACTGATCTGAAGGACTAACAGAATACTCTGTCTGTCTCTGTCTGTCTGTCTCTCTCTCTCTCTCTCTCTCTCTCTCTCTCTCTCTCTCCAGTCAGGGGGAGTGGGCAATCCTTCCCTGCATTCTCATAGGTCAGCTGGGATACCAGGTATGGTGGAAAGTGAGTCTCCTGCCATAGTCTTGTAGATGCTGGGACGAGCCGAAGTACATAAGCTGCTTCTTGAGATTTGAATGAGAATGTTTGGTATGTAGTGATTCAGTTATGTCCAAATCTCTTTATTGTATAATCTTTTGATTATATTGATTAGTGAGTATTAGAATGTGTGAGACTGTCATCTTAGTAATATAATACTACACGTCACTCATTATAGGAAGTACTCATGTTTACTGACCGGTGAACAACCTGTTAACTCATCTGGTGGCCTTGGTGACTCACCCTCACTCCGTACTCATGATTTGCTGAGGAAATATTTGTTCACGTCTCCTTTGTAGACTTGTCAATATTCATTGTGAGTCTTGTGGTGAAACATGGACCGGAAGTCATCTTTTTGTTGTGTGTACTCACTCAGTTGTGCTTGCGGGGGTTGAGCTCCGGCTCACTGGTCCTGCCTCTCAATTGTCAATCAACAGGTGTACAGGTTCCTGAGCCTATTGCGCTCTATCATATGTACACTTGAAGAGCTCGCGCGCGCGCGCGCGTGTGTGTGTTTATTTACCTAGTCGTACTCACCTAGTTGTGCTTGCGGGGGTTGAGCTCTGGCTCTCTGGTCCCGCCTCTCAACTATCAATCAACTAATGTACAGATTCCTGAGCCTATTGGGCTCTATCATATCTACATTTGAAACTGTGTATGGAGTCAGCCTCCACCACATCAGTGGTGTGTGTGTGTGTGTAGCGTGCACCTGCCTGCCACAGACCTTGGTGTGAACACACACACACACACCCGACCTTGCAGCCGCCCACCGCCAGCATACTGACCACCAACACACCTTCGTATAAGAAGGAAGACAAACAGGTCAAGAGCAACGCAAGTGTACACCTTCTCACCCCTCCCCACCTCACCCCTCCCCCTCCCTATGTTGCCTTCTTTAAATGGAGAAGACTTTGGCTTCATCCAGATGGAAACAGGCCAGCAACTGACGCCAGGGATCACCATGCAGGGCTGGAGGGCCCTGCTGGCCACCTTGGCTGGCCACCTTGGCTGGCCACCATGGCTGGCCACCATGGCTGGCCACCATGGCTGGCCACCATGGCTGGCCACCATGGCTGGCCACCATGGCTGGCCACCGTGGCTGGCCACCGTGGCTGGCCACCGTGGCTGGCCACCATGGCTGGCCACCATGGCTGGCCACCATGGCTGGCCACCATGGCTGGCCACCATGGCTGGCCACCATGGCTGGCCACCATGGCTGGCCACCATGGCTGGCCACCATGGCTGGCCACCATGGCTGGCCACCATGGCTGGCCACCATGGCTGGCCACCCCTCAAGGTCCCCTGTCAGGTGACACCTGTCGGTAGGGGAGGCGGCTCCAGATAGCGGGTGTGTTGGGGGATGGGAAGGTGGGGATAACAGGAAGGATAGCGGAAGGTCACTCCTACATGCCCATTTGTGAACAGATAACAAAATACCGGAGTGATAACACGACAATTGTAAATTTACATAGGGCCCCGGCCAAGGTAAAGCCGGCTTTCACGTCCATCAGTGAGTCTGGCTCCGCCAAGCTCTTGGTTGTTGGCGTACTTGTGTCTGTCTGTCTGTCTGTCTACTCACCTCAGTGTGCTTGCGGGGGTTGAGCTGCGGCTCTTTGGTCCCGCCTCTCAACCCTCAATCAACTGGTGTACAGATTCCTGAGCCTATTGGGCTCTATCATATCTACATTTGAAACTGTGTATGGAGTCAGCCTCCACCACATCACTGCCTAATGCATTCCATTTATTAACTACTCTGACACTGAAAAAAAAATTCTAACGTCACTGTGCCTCATTTGAGTACTGAGCTTTCCACCTGTGTCCCCTTGTGCGTGTACCACCCGTGTTAATTAATCTATCGTTATCAACCCGGTCAATTCCCCTGAGATTTTTGTATGTGGTGATCATGTCTCCCCGAGCTCTTCTGTCTTCCAGCGACGTGAGGTGCAATTCACGTAGTCTGTCCTCATAACTCATGCCTCTTAGTTCTGGCACTAACCTAGTGGCATACCTCTGAACTTTCTCTAGCTTCGCCTTGTGCTTGACAAGGTACGGGCTCCATGCTGGGGCCGCATACTCCAGGACTAGTATACAAGGTTCTAAATGATTCCTTACACAAGTTTCTGAAGGCAGTTCTGATAGCCAGCCTCGCATACGCCGCTGATGATATTCTTTTAATGAGGGCTTCAGGAGACAGATTACGTGTGTGATGTCAACTCCTACATCTTTCTCTTTATCCGTTTGCACACACACACACACACACACACACACACACACACACACACACACACACACACACACACACACACACACACACACACACACACACACACACACACACACACACACACACACACAGTGTGCGTGTGTGTATGTGGACCCATTGCGCCGCGGACCCTTTTACTGACTATTGCGTATGGGCGAACATTCGCGTGCGGTTACAAGGTTCGACTCCCGTGGGTGCGTGACTGGGGAGAGGGCCGTCACTCCACCGTGCGTGAGGCGCCTGACTGTTACTTCTGGCAGAATGCACGACCAGAATGGTGCACATAACCCTCAATTAGACAGCAAACGAACAAAATTGCTATTAGCCTAACGAGCCTAACCACGTTACTAGACTTGACCGATTACGGGGTTACGTCTGCGACGCTAAACGCGTACGTCGCTACACGTCTGCGACGCTAAACGCGTACCTCGCTACACGTCTGCGACGCTAAACGCGTACGTCGCTACACGTCTGCGACGCTAAACGCGTACGTCGCTACACGTCTGCGACGCTAAACGCGTACGTCGCTACACGTCTACGTCGCGAGTGCCAGAAAGTGTGCCATGAGCGTGTATAGTGTGAGTGCCTTCACTAGCGTAACATAGCAAGTGTGAGAGTAGTACATTAAACTCTACCGTCACTCTACCGTCAATCTACCGTCACTCTACCGTCACTCTCAACTCATCTACCTGTTTACACACTATTTTATGTAACTATGTGTTCCACCGTACATATAGCGACGTAATAGACAATTACGTTGTAGAATTTGGTATTATTCAATTTATAGTCTGAGGGAAAAAAAGGTAAAAAAACCCAACTTAAATATTCTTAGGCCCAAGTGGAGGATACATTTATGGAGTATATCAAGGCTCAGATAGCGTGCAGTAGGTCTAGGGTGGTTAGGTTTCATTAGCAGCTTAAATACAAAATGTTTTCCTGTTTGTTTAAATTCAGTAATACCTAATTCTATTTTGTAATTGTCCAGTACGTTAATATATATAAGATGGTCTATATTGTTACTATTAGGTGTAAACCAGAGGATGGGCTGACTGACTGACACACACACACACACACACACACACACCTTGCTCACTACACACACACACACACACACACACACACACACACACACACACACACACATGATATGATACACAGTTTCAAGTGTAGATATGATAGAGCCCAGTAGGCTCAGGAACCTGTACACCTGTTGATTGACGGTTGAGAGGCGGGACCAAAGAGCCAGAGCTCAACCCCCGCAAGCACAACTAGGTGAGTACAACTAGGTGAGTACACACACACACACACACACACACACACCTTGCTCACTACACACACACACACACACACACACACACACACGGATCTAGGTTATCACCTGCGCTTCTGTCGCAATATATCAGGCAGGAATATCTCGTGTAATAATTATAATAACAGAAATGTTATTACCAGAGTAATTAATACTAACACATTAGGTACACATAGTGTATAGAGACCAGGTATGTATATTACCAAGCTGAATTACAAGAAGCTGTTAACTTCACCAGTACCAAGATGTCTGTGATCATAGACTAGCCAAAACAGATTCTAACAGCTGCCAATATCGACGGGAAATAATATTGTTGTTTCATGAACCATAAACAGACCAACACACATACACAGCCATAAACAGAGCAGCACACATACACAGCCATAAACAGACCAACACACATACACAGCCATAAACAGAGCAGCACACATACACAGCCATAAACAGACCAACACACATACACAGCCATAAACAGACCAACACACATACACAGCCATAAACAGAGCAGCACACATACACAGCCATAAACAGACCAACACACATACACAGCCATAAACAGACCAACACACATACACAGCCATAAACAGACCAACACACATACACAGCCATAAACAGACCAACACACATACACAGCCATAAACAGAGCAACACACATACACAGCCATAAACAGACCAACACACATACACAGCCATAAACAGAGCAGCACACATACACAGCCATAAACAGACCAACACACATACACAGCCATAAACAGACCAACACACATACACAGCCATAAACAGAGCAACACACATACACAGCCATAAACAGACCAACACACATACACAGCCATAAACAGAGCAGCACACATACACAGCCATAAACAGACCAACACACATACACAGCCATAAACAGACCAACACACATACACAGCCATAAACAGACCAACACACATACACAGCCATAAACAGACCAACACACATACACAGCCATAAACAGACCAACACACATACACAGCCATAAACAGACCAACACACATACACAGCCATAAACAGACCAACACACATACACAGCCATAAACAGACCAACACACATACACAGCCATAAACAGAGCAGCACACATACACAGCCATAAACAGACCAACACACATACACAGCCATAAACAGACCAACACACATACACAGCCATAAACAGACCAACACACATACACAGCCATAAACAGAGCAGCACACATACACAGCCATAAACAGAGCAGCACACATACACAGCCATAAACAGACCAACACACATACACAGCCATAAACAGACCAACACACATACACAGCCATAAACAGAGCAGCACACATACACAGCCATAAACAGACCAACACACATACACAGCCATAAACAGACCAGCACACATACACAGCCATAAACAGACCAATACACATACACGTTTTTGCTGGGATGCTGCATCAAGGGGAGATGCTCTTCGGAGATGACACAGTCGGAGAGAGATAAGCATCTTCTACAATCTCAAATCAAAAATGTTATCCATGACTGGTTGTGTCATCTGGAATTGAGTTTGCGTAAACTTTCATTGGGTTTACACCAGTTATAATAGGTAATTTTTTATGGTAAACCAATAATGTTACCTCAATGGTGGATATATTGAATACCAGGCCTACCTACCATATAGCACTCATATATCACTATCAGGCCTACCACCAAGCCCTCATATATCACTACCAGGCCTACCACCAAGCCCTCATATATCACTACCAGGCCTACCACCAAGCCCTCATATATCACTACAAGGCCTACCACCAAGCCCTCATATATCACAACCAGGCCTACCACCAAGCCCTCATATATCACTACAAGGCCTACCACCAAGCCCTCATATATCACAACCAGGCCTACCACCAAGCCCTCATATATCACTACAAGGCCTACCACCAAGCCCTCATATATCACTACAAGGCCTACCACCAAGCCCTCATATATCACAACCAGGCCTACCACCAAGCCCTCATATATCACTACAAGGCCTACCACCAAGCCCTCATATATCACTACCAGGCCTACCACCAAGCCCTCATATATCACTACCAGGCCTACCACCAAGCCCTCATATATCACTACCAGGCCTACCACCAAGCCCTCATATATCACTATCAGGCCTACCACCAAGCCCTCATATATCACTATCAGGCCTACCACCAAGCCCTCATATATCACTATCAGGCCTACCACCAAGCCCTCATATATCACTATCAGGCCTACCACCAAGCCCTCATATATCACTATCAGGCCTACCACCAAGCCCTCATATATCACTATCAGGCCTACCACCAAGCCCTCATATATCACTACCAGGCCTACCACCAAGCCCTCATATATCACTATCAGGCCTACCACCAAGCCCTCATATATCACTATCAGGCCTACCACCAAGCCCTCATATATCACTATCAGGCCTACCACCAAGCCCTCATATATCACTATCAGGCCTACCACCAAGCCCTCATATATCACTATCAGGCCTACCACCAAGCCCTCATATATCACTATCAGGCCTACCACCAAGCCCTCATATATCACTATCAGGCCTACCACCAAGCCCTCATATATCACTATCAGGCCTACCACCAAGCCCTCATATATCACTACCAGGCCTACCACCAAGCCCTCATATATCACTACCAGGCCTACCACCAAGCCCTCATATATCACTACCAGGCCTACCACCAAGCCCTCATATATCACTATCAGGCCTACCACCAAGCCCTCATATATCACTATCAGGCCTACCACCAAGCCCTCATATATCACTATCAGGCCTACCACCAAGCCCTCATATATCACTATCAGGCCTACCACCAAGCCCTCATATATCACTATCAGGCCTACCACCAAGCCCTCATATATCACTACCAGGCCTACCACCAAGCCCTCATATATCACTACCAGGCCTACCACCAAGCCCTCATATATCACTATCAGGCCTACCACCAAGCCCTCATATATCACTACTATCAGGCCTACCACCAAGCCCTCATATATCACTATCAGGCCTACCACCAAGCCCTCATATATCACTACCAGGCCTACCACCAAGCCCTCATATATCACTATCAGGCCTACCACCAAGCCCTCATATATCACTATCAGGCCTACCACCAAGCCCTCATATATCACTATCAGGCCTACCACCAAGCCCTCATATATCACTACCAGGCCTACCACCAAGCCCTCATATATCACTATCAGGCCTACCACCAAGCCCTCATATATCACTACCAGGCCTACCACCAAGCCCTCATATATCACTATCAGGCCTACCACCAAGCCCTCATATATCACTATCAGGCCTACCACCAAGCCCTCATATATCACTATCAGGCCTACCACCAAGCCCTCATATATCACTATCAGGCCTACCACCAAGCCCTCATATATCACTATCAGGCCTACCACCAAGCCCTCATATATCACTATCAGGCCTACCACCAAGCCCTCATATATCACTATCAGGCCTACCACCAAGCCCTCATATATCACTATCAGGCCTACCACCAAGCCCTCATATATCACTATCAGGCCTACCACCAAGCCCTCATATATCACTATCAGGCCTACCACCAAGCCCTCATATATCACTATCAGGCCTACCACCAAGCCCTCATATATCACTATCAGGCCTACCACCAAGCCCTCATATATCACTATCAGGCCTACCACCAAGCCCTCATATATCACTATCAGGCCTACCACCAAGCCCTCATATATCACTACCAGGCCTACCACCAAGCCCTCATATATCACTACAAGGCCTACCACCAAGCCCTCATATATCACAACCAGGCCTACCACCAAGCCCTCATATATCACTACCAGGCCTACCACCAAGCCCTCATATATCACTATCAGGCCTACCACCAAGCCCTCATATATCACTACCAGGCCTACCACCAAGCCCTCATATATCACTACCAGGCCTACCACCAAGCCCTCATATATCACTACCAGGCCTACCACCAAGCCCTCATATATCACCAGGCCTACCACCAAGCCCTCATATATCACTACCAGGCCTACCACCAAGCCCTCATATATCACTACCAGGCCTACCACCAAGCCCTCATATATCACTACCAGGCCTACCACCAAGCCCTCATATATCACTACCAGGCCTACCACCAAGCCCTCATATATCACTATCACAGGCCTACCACCAAGCCCTCATATATCACTATCAGGCCTACCACCAAGCCCTCATATATCACTACCAGGCCTACCACCAAGCCCTCATATATCACTATCAGGCCTACCACCAAGCCCTCATATATCACTATCAGGCCTACCACCAAGCCCTCATATATCACTATCAGGCCTACCACCAAGCCCTCATATATCACTATCAGGCCTACCACCAAGCCCTCATATATCACTATCAGGCCTACCACCAAGCCCTCATATATCACTACCAGGCCTACCACCAAGCCCTCATATATCACTATCAGGCCTACCACCAAGCCCTCATATATCACTATCAGGCCTACCACCAAGCCCTCATATATCACTATCAGGCCTACCACCAAGCCCTCATATATCACTATCAGGCCTACCACCAAGCCCTCATATATCACTATCAGGCCTACCACCAAGCCCTCATATATCACTATCAGGCCTACCACCAAGCCCTCATATATCACTACCAGGCCTACCACCAAGCCCTCATATATCACTATCAGGCCTACCACCAAGCCCTCATATATCACTATCAGGCCTACCACCAAGCCCTCATATATCACTATCAGGCCTACCACCAAGCCCTCATATATCACTACCAGGCCTACCACCAAGCCCTCATATATCACTATCAGGCCTACCACTAAGCCCTCATATATCACTACCAGGCCTACCACCAAGCCCTCATATATCACTATCAGGCCTACCACCAAGCCCTCATATATCACTATCAGGCCTACCACCAAGCCCTCATATATCACTATCAGGCCTACCACCAAGCCCTCATATATCACTACCAGGCCTACCACCAAGCCCTCATATATCACTATCAGGCCTACCACCAAGCCCTCATATATCACTACCAGGCCTACCACCAAGCCCTCATATATCACTATCAGGCCTACCACCAAGCCCTCATATATCACTACCAGGCCTACCACCAAGCCCTCATATATCACTATCAGGCCTACCACCAAGCCCTCATATATCACTATCAGGCCTACCACCAAGCCCTCATATATCACTGCAATCATCCAACTACGAATGTTGTTGTTTTATGTTGTTTTAGAGTGAGCTACTCGGAACAAAAGTTCCAAAGTAGCACGGGCTATGGCGAGCCCGTTGTGAATTTACTTGGCACAGGAGCGGGGCTGTAACTTGAGCTACGAATCATTGGTTGATTGTTCAATAAAACACTGAACTACATGTTTAACAGCTCTCTCACCCTGTCCATGGAGGGCAGAAGTGTATATATGCTGGTTAGCACTGTAAATGTCTGGCCACGTCTGTGGTAAAAAGACAAAGATAAACACTAATGACTGTAGTATTGTATGAAAATAAATTCAACTCATTAGCGTGCGGGAGATGAGTGCAGTTGCGTGTGACGTGCGGGACCTTGTATATAAAGATGATCGCACTTTGGTACGCGTGTGTGTGTGTGTGTGTACTCTCCATGTCAATAACTTATTACTTCTCCTGGAGGTCGCTGTGTTGCCGGGACTTGCCACACAGACAAAGGTACTTCACCTTGAGGTCGCTGTGTTGCCGGGACTTGCCACACAGACAAAGGTACTTCACCTTGAGGTCGCTGTGTTGCCGGGACTTGCCACACAGACAAAGGTACTTCACCTTGAGGTCGCTGTGTTGCCGGGACTTGCCACACAGACAAAGGTACTTCACCTTGAGGTCGCTGTGTTGCCGGGACTTGCCACACAGACAAAGGTACTTCACCTTGAGGTCGCTGTGTTGCCGGGACTTGCCACACAGACAAAGGTGTCTTCTCTCTGCCACAGTAGTCTCCGTGTCGGCTTTATTGGCTCTTAACTCCAATAGAACCGATTTTATTTCAATTTTACATTATTCGTTCCTCAATTACTCTAGCAGTGAGTCCTTTTACTCTATTGGTAAACTGATGAGTGGTTCTATAACCGGTGTTAACTGGTGTGGTATACCTTCTCGGTGTATATATATTGAGTATACTTTAGTCCTAGAGTATGCTCAGCACTACAGTATACTTACTGGTGGGTCAGTAAGCTGTTGTGGTTGGCATAATGCCCCTCCTGAGGTTACTAGGTCTTGAGCCCAACACCCAATTTGCTGAGGAATTCAGTAGGAGCTATGAGGGGGATTCGAACCTGCGCACTTGGTACTGCCAAGACCACGGCGCTGACCAAGGAGACCGGTCACAGTACCAAATGTGTCATGACTCCTGCAGCTGACAGATGGTACTCAGAGACCACCTGGGTCTCTGAGTACCATCTTCCATCCATCTGAGTACCGGAGTCTTCAACCATTAACGCCTCCACTGACGAAACCGGTACATCTTTCCTCAATAATCACGGCTTAGTCTGAATTTATTAAAGTTAATGAGCTTGAAAACTTCACAACATAAGGTTATTATAGCTCTTCGCAACTCGTAAACTGTTTAATAAATACAAAAATAAGGCGAAACGTTTGAGGAAAGATATAGATGTTTCGTTCGTGTACTGGCAAATGCTTGGTTAATCCTATCCCGGCTGCACCAAGTCTATCCGGAGTCTCTAGCCGGCGACCAATTACCTTGTCATCTCTGGGGGGAGGGGGGGGGTAGGTCTGAACACAGGCCTCCTAAATTGGCATGAGTTAACTTGTGCCAGTGGCCGCACGTATTAGGCTCAACCACACATTCGCCTGTCAAGGACCTTCCCTCAGTGCATGTGACTGGGTCAGTGGGGCCACGACGGCATCAGCAGCATTACAAGTAGCTACTTCCTGCCAACTCGCTTTACAATAACATTTCACAAACCTGAAACATTTGTACACATATTAAAGCAAAGTGAGAATGTTTCGGTCCGCCTTGAACTCTTATCAAATAGCGACAATGATGAGTGACGGAGTCAACACCGGGAAGGTGACGGAGGCGGCGTCATTTTCACATGTGTGTGGGGGGAGGGGGTTGTCATGATAATGTAGTTTATTCTCTTCACTGCATAAAAAAAACCTTTAGCAGGGGTGGGACACGAACAAGGGGACACAGGTGGAAAGTGAGTACCCAAATGAGCCACAGAGACGTTACAAAGAGTTTTTTCAGTGTCAGAGTAGTTAACAGATGGAATGCATTAGGCAGTGATGTGGTGGAGGCTGACTCCATACACAGTTTCAAGTGTAGATATGATAGAGCCCAGTAGGCTCAGGAATCTGTACACCAGTTGATTGACAGTTGAGAGGCGGGACCAAAGAGCAGAGCTCAACCCCCGCAAGCACAACTAGATGAATACAAGAAGTGATATGATCACCACTTACAAAATAATAACATTAATCGACCAAACTGACAAAGAGGAACTCCTGAAACCAGCAACTTAATTCCAAGCTAAGAAAACAAAGGTCACGAAAAAAGATTAGAAAAGTTTTCTTTTTCAAACAGACGGTTGGAACAAGTTTAGTGAGGTGGTGGTGGAGGCCAAAACCGTCACTAGGTTCACAGCGTTATACGACAAAGAGTTCCGGGAAGACTGGACACCACGAGTGCAGCTCTCATCATGTAACTACACTTAGCTAATTACACACACACACAGACGGTCCGGAAGCTAGGCCTATCGTATTACAGTTTTAAAAGTGGTTGTTGAAGCTGCCTCCACCACTCACCCAGTCAGTCGAATTGTCACTGTAACACTGTAATCTTCTGTATCTTACCTGGGATACTTGGCTAATATCTTCTTAGTATTTAATTTACAATTAAGAATGAATACATTTCCTCTCCATTGCAACACATGCTGCAATGGTGCATGTGCAGAGGGCTCTAACTTGCAACCATATACGATCATCAAGGCCACTACTCTATATTCGTAGTCAGGGGCACCTATAGAGGCCACTACTCTATATTCGTAGTCAGGGGCACCTATAGAGGCCACTACTCTATATTCGTAGTCAGGGGCACCTATAGAGGCCACTACTCTATATTCAACGTCAGAGGCATCTATAGAGGCCACTACTCTATATTCGTAGTCAGGGGCAGCTATAGAGGCCACTACTCTATATTCAACGTCAGAGGCATCTATAGAGGCCACTACTCTATATTCGTAGTCAGGGGCAGCTATAGAGGCCACTACTCTATATTCGTAGTCAGGGGCACCTATAGAGGCCACTACTCTATATTCGACGTCAGAGGCACCTATAGAGGCCACTACTCTACACTCCAAGTCAGAGAGGCCCCTATAGAGGCCACTACTCTACACTCCAAGTCAGAGAGGCCGCTATAGAGGCCACTACTCTATACTCCAAGTCAGAGAGGCCGCTATAGAGGCCACTACTCTACACTCCAAGTCAGAGAGGCACCTATAGAGGCCACTACTCTACACTCCAAGTCAGAGAGGCCGCTATAGAGGCCACTACTCTACACTCCAAGTCAGAGAGGCCGCTATAGAGGCCACTACTCTACACTCCAAGTCAGAGAGGCACCTATAGAGGCCACTACTCTACAAGTCAGAGAGGCCCCTATAGAGACCACTACTCTACACTCCAAGTCAGAGAGGCCGCTATAGAGGCCACTACTCTACACTCCAAGTCAGAGAGGCCGCTATAGAGGCCACTACTCTATACTCCAAGTCAGAGAGGCACCTATAGAGGCCACTACTCTATACTCCAAGTCAGAGAGGCACCTATAGAGACCACTACTCTACACTCCAAGTCAGAGAGGCCGCTATAGAGGCCACTACTCTACACTCCAAGTCAGAGAGGCCGCTATAGAGGCCACTACTCTATACTCCAAGTCAGAGAGGCACCTATAGAGACCACTACTCTACACTCCAAGTCAGAGAGGCCGCTATAGAGGCCACTACTCTACACTCCAAGTCAGAGAGGCACCTATAGAGGCCACTACTCTACACTCCAAGTCAGAGAGGCCGCTATAGAGGCCACTACTCTATACTCCAAGTCAGAGAGGCACCTATAGAGGCCACTACTCTACACTCCAAGTCAGAGAGGCCGCTATAGAGGCCACTACTCTATACTCCAAGTCAGAGAGGCACCTATAGAGACCACTACTCTACACTCCAAGTCAGAGTGGCCGCTATAGAGGCCACTACTCTACACTCCACTGCTTCACAACACACCAAGGTCCCCCAGCCCCCAATGCTCCGCCAAGAAAGAGTCAAGGACCTGAATTTAACTTTCATTGAGAAAGTTTATCTGCAGATAAAGTTATTTCTTGTGAAAGCTTCCCTGCTCTTCCTCTCGTGTGCTGGGCTCTTTAGCATCAAGGTGGACTTTTATATCATTTTTCCTCCTGTTAAGACGTAGCTCTTGATTTGTTAATGTTGATCAGTTAATTAACATCGGTATTGACGTGAGAATCACGTATGCTTGGAGAATGAGGCAATAGGGAGCCAGAATTCGTCTAGTATTTACCCAACCACTTACGAAACCGCTATATCTTTCTTCAATCATAAATTGTTTACGGTTATTAAACACTTTATGAGCTCCGGACGCTCTACGAGGTTGTTAATGACAATAACAACCTTGGGGGGTTGTGTACTTTCCAAACTTATAAACTGTTTAATAAATGTAAACAAAGTCACTATGACTCGTGAAAGATGTACAGGTTTCGCAAGTGTTTGGGCAAATGTCTGGTGACTCCTGTGGGCCCCTGCCGGCTGTCTCAGCTCTCATGCAGCGTCTGGCTTCATATCCGGCACCATCCGGCCCCAAGCCCAGGTGCCCAATAGCCTTCAAGTAGATGATCCTGCAATGGGTTTTGCAGTAGATGAGTCCGTGTGAATCAGTGAGGCGGTAGATGAGTCCGTATGAGTTAGTGAGGCAGTAGATGAGTCCGTGTGAGTTAGTGAGGCAGTAGATGAGTCCGTGTGAGGCAGTAGATGAGTCCGTATGAGTTAGTGAGGCGGTAGTTGAGCCGTTTAAATCACTCCAACAGGCGGCACCAAGTTACAACTCCAAGAGTTTCCTTGCGACAAAAATAGCGGGCAAGAAATGCGGATGTTCCTGCTCCGTGTTGAGTTCCCTGTTGAAGATGATACTTAAGTCACGCCGGACTGTGACGTGGTCAGCTGACCTGAGGAGCTGTATGTTGCCTGCATGGCTGGTGATGTTGCCTGCATGGCTGGCTATGTTGCCTGCATGGCTGGCTATGTTGCCTGCATGGCTGGCTATGTTGCCTGCATGGTTGGTGGTGCTGTGTTCCTGGCTATGTTGCCTGCATGGCTAGCTATGTTGCCTGCATGGCTGGCTATGTTGCCTGCATGGCTAGCTATGTTGCCTGCATGGCTGGCTATGTTGCCTGCATGGCTGGCTATGTTGCCTGCATGGTTGGTGGTGCTGTGTTCCTGGCTATGTTGCCTGCATGGCTAGCTATGTTGCCTGCATGGTTGGTGGTGCTGTGTTCCTGGCTATGTTGCCTGCATGGCTAGCTATGTTGCCTGCATGGCTGGCTATGTTGCCTGCATGGCTAGCTATGTTGCCTGCATGGCTGACTATGTTGCCTGCATGGCTGGTGGTGCTGTGTTCCTGGCTATGTTGCCTGCATGGCTAGCTATGTTGCCTGCATGGCTGGCTATGTTGCCTGCATGGCTAGCTATGTTGCCTGCATGGCTGGCTATGTTGCCTGCATGGCTGGCTATGTTGCCTGCATGGTTGGTGGTGCTGTGTTCCTGGCTATGTTGCCTGCATGGCTGGTGATGCTGTGTTCCTGGCTATGTTGCCTGCATGGTTGGTGATGTTGTGTTCCTGGCTATGTTGCCTGCATGACTGGCTATGTTGCCTGCATGGCTGGTGATGCTGTGTTCCTTATCTTGAGGTTATCTTGAGATGATTTCGGGGCTTTAGTGTCCCGCAGCCCGGTCCTCGACCAGGCCTCCACCCCTAGGAAGCAGCCCGTGACAGCTGACTAACACCCAGGTACCTATTTTACTGCTAGGTAACAGGAGCATAGGGTGAAAGAAACTCTGCCCATTGTTTCTCGCCGGCGCCTGGGATCGAACCCAGGCCCACAGGATCACAAGTCCAGCGTGCTGTCCGCTCGGCCGACCGGCTCCTGGCTATGTTGCCTGCATGGCTGGTGATGCTGTGTTCCTGGCTATGTTGCCTGCATGACTGGTGATGCTGTGCTCCTGGCTATGTTGCCTGCATGGCTGGTGATGTTGTGTTCCTGGCTATGTTGCCTGCATGGCTGGTGATGTTGTGTTCCTGGCTATGTTGCCTGCATGGCTGGTGATGCTGTGTTCCTGGCTATGTTGCCTGCATGGCTGGTGATGCTGTGTTCCTGGCTATGTTGCCTGCATGGCTGGTGATGCTGTGTTCCTGGCTATGTTGCCTGCATGGCTGGTGATGCTGTGTTCCTGGCTATGTTGCCTGCATGGCTGGTGATGTTGTGTTCCTGGCTATGTTGCCTGCATGGCTGGTGATGCTGTGTTCCTGGCTATGTTGCCTGCATGGTTGGTGATGTTGTGCTCCTGGCTATGTTGCCTGCATGGTTGGTGATGTTGTGCTCCTGGCTATGTTGCCTGCATGGTTGGTGGTGCTGTGTTCCTGGCTATGTTGCCTGCATGGCTGGTGATGTTGTGTTCCTGGCTATGTTGCCTGCATGGGTGGTGATGCTGTGTTCCTGGCTATGTTGCCTGCATGGTTGGTGGTGCTGTGCTCCTGGCTATGTTGCCTGCATGGCTGCTGTTCCTGTGCTCCTGGCTATGTTGCCTGCATGGCTGCTGTTCCTGTGCTCCTGGCTATGTTGCCTGCATGGCTGCTGTTCCTGTGCTCCTGGCTATGTTGCCTGCATGGCTGCTGTTCCTGTGCTCCTGGCTATGTTGCCTACATGGCTGCTGTTCCTGTGCTCCTGGCTATGTTGCCTGCATGGCTGCTGTTCCTGTGCTCCTGGCTATGTTGCCTGCATGGCTGGTGATGCTGTGTTCCTGGCTATGTTGCCTGCATGACTGGCTATGTTGCCTGCATGACTTTTGATCCTGTGCTCCTGGCTATGTTGCCTGCATGGCTGCTGTTCCTGTGCTCCTGGCTATGTTGCCTGCATGGCTGCTGTTCCTGTGCTCCTGGCTATGTTGCCTGCATGGCTGCTGTTCCTGTGCTCCTGGCTATGCTGCCTGCATGACTGGCTATGCTGCCTGCATGACTGGATCCTTAGTATGTCATGTCCCACATACAGTTGTGATCCAACATACAACATGGCTGACGGTTCAAGAGACATAGTCATACAATACCTGATGATACACCAGTTTAGATGTTGCGTGGGAATGTACTTTTATCTTTATCAATAATTGTGGTGGTGTTGTTGTTCAATTGAAGAGTCAAGAGCTAGGCTGACGCCCTCCAGAGCCTGAGAGCGTGTTCACTCCTAGTCAGTGTTCACTCTCAGTCAGTCACACGCCAGCCATGTATTCACTCTCATATTCTATTAAATGATAAATGAGTGTATGTTATGCACTCTGGGCGACTCTGTTATGCCCTTGTTACACAAACATGGAGATCAAATCACTATTTTTATCCGAAATGATTTTTTATGTGTTTTGAAATGATTTATTTTACACTAACAGTAGGTAACAGTTTGGGTGTTATAGTGAGAATAGAAACTGCGATAGTGACGCTGGTTCTCACTACAGATCTTCTGG